>JASDQU010736619.1:157542-172542 GCA_032191745.1 Picea mariana
TGGATTTTATGAGCAGAACGAAATGAATATAGATTATTAACAGGTGCTTAACACAAAATAAGGAAGATATAGTAAAATTGGTTTTCTATTCAATAATGAAATAAGCTGAAACTGTAAAATGCAGCAGTAACAAGCTTGCTGGAATGGTGGCAGCTTATCTCTGAGAAGAGATGTGATGGAAGTGCGCATTCACAAGAAGCAGGTTACAATGACGCTTTGAAGGCCTTTTTACAATAAGAAAGAATTCAAAAAACCTTAGACATCCAAAAACATAACCCTAGGAGATGAAGCGCCAAAAGTCATGTGGGCCCTGCTTGGGTAAGTTAGTACATCAACTTCCCGGGGTCGTAACGTTTGCATACAATCTCCATTTTATGTGTGTGATAGCCCGTTGGAAAGGTATCGTCAAGGAGATTGATTTTGGGTTCTCAAATATACCATCAAATATATTTAAGGAGCTCAATCCTGAAAAAACTTCATTTAGGCCCTCAAAATGGCCCTGGAAGTTAAAACTGCTAAAAATAGTAAATTGCCAAAATTGTTAGAAAACTATTTTGAGACAGTTAGAAAAGGTGGGTGGCCACCGATATCCATATGAATAAATCCTCCCTACTTAGGAAGCAATGGTATCAATTGTGTTGAGGTCCCCCATCAGATGAGGAAATTTCTACTGTATTTGGCCCCGGGTGAGCCACTTGCCTTGGTGCAGGAGATGCCCTGCTTTGACGACTCGATAAAGATGGATCCTTTGTTGTCGAGTTCCCTTGATCTATATATCCACAATATGATCATTGGATTCCTGTTGTAGGTAGTTGGGGTTGAGCTCTGTTGGCTTCAGTTGTTCTACTACTTCTGAGGTGTCCAATAATTGTGGGAAATAAGGGCGAAGGAGATGCACGTTGAACACTGGGTGCAGACCAAGGAAAGGAGGAATGTTGAGCTCAAAAGAATTATCCCCCATGGCCTTGGTGATAGTGTATGACCCATAACAAAGTGGGCGAAGCTTCCAATGGGGTCCTGCAAGGTGTTCTTTCTGGAAGTGCAACCAAACTTTGTCCCCCAATTGAAACTTATGCGGCACTCGATGTTGATCATGGCACTATTTGTACTTGTAATTGTACTTTTGTAGGATATCCTGAACCTATTGGTGGATGTACTGGATCCACTCAATGAAACAGGTGGCTTTGTTAGCTTTAGTTGGAGTAGGAGATGATTTAGTCAGGGTGATCGCAAGGGGAAATGCAACATCTATGGGTCCCAATGGTTGGAATCCCAACCCCATTTAAAAAGGGCTATGGATGGTTAAGATATGCAGGGCTCATTTGTAGCTATGATGGACATAAGGAAGGATCTCATCCCATGTGCGAGGGTGACTTGAATTATACATGCGAAGGATATGCACAATCATTCGATTTACAACCTCGGTTTGGCCATCTGTCTGGGGGTGGAAGGTCGTGGATTTGGTGAGCTTGTTGTCCAGCAGTGACCAGAGGCTTGACTAGAATGTGCTGAGAAATTGACTATCCTAATCTAATACAATGTTTTGTGGGCATAAAAAATGTACCAAGACTCGTTCAAAGAAGATCTTGGCAGTGGCTTCTGTTGTGATGCTCTTCTTGCAGGCAACCAGAATTGCCATCTTAGAAAAGCGATCAACAACCAAAAACACACAGTCATTTCATCGTTTGGTGGATGGGAGGCCCGACATGTAGTCCATTGAGATGGATTCCCATGGCCTATCAGGAGTAGGAAGAGTGGTTTACAGGCCCTATTTCTTAGTGGTCGGTTTAGCAATAGCGCAGACAGTGAAGGAATTGATATACCTGCTAACCTCTTGTCAAAGTTTCAGCCAGTAGAAATGTTTCTTTAGCATTGCCACTATCTTTCCAATGCTGAAGTGTCCTGCCACATGACTGTAGTGGGATTCCTAGATCATCTTGACTCTTTCACTTGATGGAACACAGATATGGCCCAGATGACACAACAACCCATCCTGAAGATGGAAATTATCAACAACTGCGTTTGCACCCAACATTTGGTAGATGGTGGCGAATTTAGGGTCTGTCTCATAGAGTTGGGGCCATCAATATGTGTCATGGACGCAAGAGTCTAGCACAGTGGTGAGTGTCTTGACTATCGGTTTATCGAGGAAATCAATGACACAATTGGTGCTTTATGTTTTATACTTGATGTTGAGGTGGAATTGCTACAAGTATGTGGACCAATTTTGATGGCAATCATTCTGCAATGTTCCCTTTGTCTACATGAACTGCAGTGGCTTATGATCAGTGTGGATGACTATCTCCTTCCCAAGAATGTAATGTCTCCACTGACAGCATGCTTGCACAATGGAGTACATTTCTTTGTCGTAATTAGGGTACTTACTGACAATATCTGACAATGTCTCACTATGATAGGCCACGGGGTGGTCGTGTTGAGTGAGAACAATGCCCACAACATAGTCTGAAGCATCTGTCTCAATCTCAAAATGATGCTACAGGTTTGGTAGTGAAAGCACTGGGGTTGAGCACAAGCGCTGCTTCAAATCATCGAACACTTGATGTTGGGACTGGCCCCACACAAATTTATCCTTACCACCACCCCTGTTTATTTGGCTGAGGGCCCATGCAATATGGGAGAAAACCAACATGAACCTGCGTTAGAAATTGGTAAGGCCCAAGAATCTCTGAAGCTCAGTGAGTGTTGTTGGGGCTGGCCAGTCACGGATGACTTGGATCTTGGCTGGATCCACATGTACGCCATGCTGATCAATGATGTAGCCCAGGTAATGGACCCTGTCCATGCCGAAGGAGAATTTTTCCAAGTTGGCGTATAGCTTGTGCTACCACAGGGTGTGCAAAACCTGTTGAATATGCTGCAAGTGTTCGACCCAAGTCTTGCTGTAAATTAGAATGTAATCTAGATACACCACTACAAACGTGTTGGTGAATGGTCGTAGGATATCGTCCATCATCCTCATGAAAGTGGCTGGAGCATTTTTCAAACCAAAGGGCATGACCAACCATTCAAAAAAGCTTTCCTTTGACTTGAAGGTGGTCTTCCATACATCTATCCTGTTCTATTGGGACCTGGTTGTAGCCAGACTTTAGATCAATATTACTGAAGTATTTGGCCCTTGTGAGTTGATCAAGGAGGTCATCAATTCAGGGAATCGGGTACCTGTTTCTGACTGTGATTTTATTCAAGGCCCAGTAATCAATACAGAGTCGCCAGGTCCCATATTTCTTCTGTACCAGCACGATTGGGCTATCGCAAGGTGATGAGATGGGGCGGATGTGCCCCTTCTGGAGTTGTTCTTGGATCTATCGCTTGATCTCCTCATTCTCTAACAAAGAGCAATGATAGACTGGCCCATTGGGTAGTGGTACACTGGGGGTCAGATCGATGGGGTGCTTGACATGACAGTGCAGAGGTACCCCTGTAGGTGAGGAGAAGATATCCGAGTATTCTTCCACGACCCTATCTACTTGCTTTTGCTATGTGGAGAGGTCGGCCATAGAGACCCTGGATGTGGCTATGATATTTCGCTTATTCTGAGAGAGAATCACGAAGAAGACAAAATTTCCCATCTAAGAGATTACCTTCCTGCATTGCTTAGCAGAGATCAAGGAAACAACACTAGGTGGGACTGCCTCGGGTATTCTGTACAATTTCCTATTCAAAGTAATAATAACACTACAAGGCCTAGACTTATATACAACATGAAGTTTCCATAAATAAGGTTGTCCCAAAAGAACATCACAAACTTCGAGAGGAGAAACATCACACAATACCTCGTCTTTGAAGGGCTTGATGCTGTACAACAGTCAGAACTGTTGGCTGACGTGGAGATTGCTTCCTTGGCGAAGCCATCCAATGGTGTACAGTTGTGGGTGTGGCATTGTTGGTAGGGCCAACTGCTTGATGACCTCTGCTGAGATGAGGTTCTTCTAGCTACTGCTATCAGCGATGAATTGCAGCGGGGTGCCTTTTTCCCACATCTGTAAATGGAAGAGGCACTCTCCTTTTTCTGGCTCGTTTGGTTCACCAGGCTGGAGCTTGGTGGTGGCAACGGTGGCACTGGGTTCCACATCAATGATCCATATTCCTGTTTCTGGTTCTACCTCAGAGTCATAATATGGATCTGATTTAGAGGCTCTCACTTCAGCCACTAGTGGCTCCTTTGAGCGATAGTCAGCAGTGTTATGCAAAGGAATCTTATGGAAGTCGCACCACTTCCCCTTATCTTTCTTGGTCATTTCATTGTCCTTATTTACTTGTGGCTTGGAATGGTTGTCTTGATACTGTCCATATTTTCTTTTTCCTTTGTTCGGTGGGTTGGGGCTACCCTTTCCTGGATTTTGTTGTGAGGGGTCCCTAGGCCCAAATTGCTGCGTCTTTTGTTTGANACTTCAGCCACTAGTGGCTCCTTTGAGCGACAGTCAGCAGTGTTATGCAAAGGAATCTTATGGAAGTCGCACCACTTCCCCTTATCTTTCTTGGTCATTTCATTGTCCTTATTTACTTGTGGCTTGGACTGGTTGTCTTGATACTGTCCATATTTTCTTTTTCCTTTGTTCGGTGGGTTGGGGCTACCCTTTCCTGGATTTTGTTGTGAGGGGTCCCTAGGCCCAAATTGCTGCGTCTTTTGTTTGAGCTTCTACTCAATTTTGACAACATATCTGTAGGTTGTGCCCAAGGATGAGATGTCCAAAAATTCCATTTCGGTCTGGATGTATCTATGTAGAGCACTGCAATACCTAAGCACCAGATTTCACTCTGAATCTTTGATACCTAACTTGGTGCGCAAGGTATGGAAGATATTTGTGAAATCTGGCACTGCTTAGTCTCTTTCTTGCCTCAGTGTGGTCCATTCGATATACAGGTCATCATAAATTTCGAGAGGGTAGTATTGTTCCTCAATAGCATCCTTGAAGTATTTCGAGGTGGTTGTGACTAAAAACAATGAGTTTTCCTCTGTTTCCTTTTGCTCACATAAAGTTTCCCACCAATATTTGACATGGGGAATGACTTTGAGGAGCGCAAAAGTAATCTTTTCTTTATTCAAAAATTTATGGACAGAGAAATACGATTCAAGTAGATTCAACCACTTGTCTACAAAATTTTCATCTATAAGAATTCAAATATAGGAATATCGAAGTTTATTTGTACCTTGAAGGGGGCGACACCTCCGTTCCAAGAAGATGTGTCGCCTTTTGGTAGGCACCAAAGGATTTGCGAGAAACTATCCATCATCTCGTTCCTCTGTTGTGTGAGGGATTCCTCAATCAATAGTTTGAAAGGATCTCCTACCCTGTCATCTTTATTTTCTCCTTCCATGGGATGTCGCTTGGGCATGCGAGAGCTTCTTTCCTCAAGAGAAACAAGCTCAAGACCCAACTCTTTGTACTTCGACCTCATTGGGGACATGCATTAAGATGACAAGGAGCAGACCGCTCTGATACCACTGATCTAGATTTTATGAGAAGAATGAAATGAATAGAGATTATTAACAGGTTCTTAACAAAAAATAACAGAGATACAGTAAAACTAGTTTTCTATTCAATAACGAAATAAGCTGAAACTGTAAAATTCAGTAGAAACAAGCTTGTTGGAATGGTGGCAGCTTATCTCTGAGAAGAGATGTGATGGTAGTGCGCATTTGCAAGAAGCAGGTTATAATGAGGCTATGAAGGCCTTTTTATAATAATCAAGAATGCCAAAAACCCTATACATCCAAACACCTAACCTTAGGAGATGAAGCGCCAAAAGTCATGTGGGCCCCGTTTGGGTAAGTTAGTACATCAACTTCCTGGGGTCGTAACTTTTGCATACGATCTCCATTTTAGGCATGTGATAGCTCGTTGCAAAGGTATCATTGAGGAGATTAATTTTTGGAGCTCAAAATTTCCTTTGGTTATCAATGAGGAGATCGATCTTGAAAAACCTTCATTTAGGCCCTCAAAATGGCCCCAAAAGTTAAAACTACTAAAAATAGTAAATTGCCAAAATTGTTAGAAAAATGTTTTGAGCCAGTTGGAAAAGGTGGGTGGACACCGATATCCATATGGATCAATCCTCCCTCCTTAGGAAGAAATGGTATCCATTGCGCTGAGGTCCCCCATCAGATGAGGAAATTTTTGTTGAATTTGGCCCCGGGTGAGCCACTTTCCTTGGTGCAGGAGCTGCCCTTCTTTGACAACTCGATCAAGCTAGATCCTTTGTTGTCGAGTGCCCTTGATCTGTTTGTCCACAATTTGATCATTGGATTCCTATTGTAGGTAGTTGGGGTTGAGCTCTGTTGGCTTCAGTTGTTCTGCTACTTCTAAGGTGTCCAATAATTGTGGGAAATAAGAGCGAAGGAGATCCACGTTGAACATTGGGTGCAGACCAAGGAAACAAAGAATGTTGAGCTCAAAAGAATTGTCCCCCATGGCCTTGGTGATAGTTTACGACTCATAATGGAGTGGGTGAAGCTTCTGATGGGGTCCTGTAAGGCATTCTTTCTGCAAGTGCAACCAAAATTTGTCGCCCACCTGAACCTTATGTGGCACTTGATGTTGATCAAGGCGCTCTTTGTACTTGTCATTCAAATTCTATAGGATATGATGAACCTGTTGGCATATGTTGTGGATCTGCTCAATGAACCGGGTGGATTTGTCAGCTTTAGTTGGAGCAGGATATGAGTTGGTCAAGGTGACCACAAGGGGAAGTGCAACATCTATTGGTCCCAATGGGTTGAATCCCAATCCCACTTTAAAGGGGCTGTGGCCAGTTGAGCTATGCAGGGCTCTGTTGTAGCTATGCTGGACATAGGGAAGGATCTCATCCCATGTGCAAGGGTGCTTTGAATTATACATGCAAAGGATATGCACAATCATTCAATTTACAACCTTGGTTTATTCATCTATTTGGGGGTGCAAGGCCATGGATTTGGTGAGCTTGGTGTCCAGCAGTGACCAGAGGCTCGATCAGAATGTGTTGAGAAATCAACTATCCTGATCTGAGACAATGGTTTGTGGGATTCCAAAATGTACCTAGACTTGTTCAAAGAAGAGATTGGCAGTGGCCTCTACTGTGATGCTCTTCTTCCAGGCAACTAGAATCGCCATCTTAGAAAAGCAATCAACAACAACAAAAACACAATCATTTCCCGGCTTGGTGGATGGGAGGCCTGACATGTAGTCCATTGAGATGGATTCCCATGGTTTGTCAGGAGTAGGAAGAGGGGTGTACATGCCCTGTTTCTTAGTGTTCAGTTTGGCAATAGCGATGGCAGTGCATGACCTGATATACTTGCTAACCTCCTACCAAAGTTTCGGCCAGTAGAAATGTTTCTATACCATCGCCACTGTCATTTCAACATCGAAGGGTCCTGCCACCCGACTGTAGTGGGCTTCCCAAATCAGCTTCACTCGCTCACTTGATGGAACACATATATGGCCCAGATGACACAACAACCCATCCTAAAGATGGAAATTATCGACAACTGTGTTTGCACCCAACATTTGGTAGGTGGTGGTGAAGTCAGGGTCTGTCTCATAGAGTTGGGGCAATCCAGATGTCTCATGGATGCAAGAGTCTAGCACCATGGTGAGTGTCATGACTGGTGGTCTGCTGAGGCAATCAACGACGCGATTGGTGCTTCCCATTTTATACTTGATGTTGAGGTGGAATTGTTGCAAGTATGTGGACCACTTTTCATGGCGGTCATTCTGCAATTTTCTTTGTGTCTGCATGAAATGCAGTGGCTTATGATCAGTGTGGATGACTGTCTCCTTCCCAAGTATGTAATGTTTCCACTGGCGGAATCCTTTCACAATGGAGTACATTTCTTTATCATAAGTAGGGTACTGATGGACAACATCTTACAATGTCTCACTATGATAGGCCATAGGGTGGCCGTGCTGAGTGAGAATGGTGCCCACAGCATAGTCTGAAGCATTTGTCTCGATCTCAAAAGGATGTTGTAGGTTTGGTAGTGAAAGTACTGGGGTTGAGCACAAGCACTGCTTCAAATCATTGAATTCTTGTTGTTGGGACAGACCCCACCCAAATTTCACCTTACCACCTCCTTTGTTTATTTGGCTGAGGGCCCATGCAATATGGGAGAAATCCAACATGAACCTATGGTAGAAATTGGCAAGGCCCAAGAAGTTTCGAAGCTCAATGAGTGTTGTTGGGGTTGGTTAGTCATGGATGTTGTGCCTCTTTCGTCACCTTAGTGAGAAAAATAGAGGTGCTTGAAAGCTTAGTTGGGTTTTCTAAGCAGGACAATTGCAAGGAAAAGGGTTAGAGAAAGAAATATAAAAGAACAACTAAAAATTTAAACTAAGAAATAAAACAACAACTAAATTAATAAGCATAGGGACATAAGGATAAAAGAAACAATGAGACCCATGTCACCAATGATAAGGCTGATATTAGTGAAAGAAAACACTGAGAAGAAAGAGGACTATGGTTCCCTTCTTCCTCCAAGGGAGGGCTCTTGGACCCCCACAAATAAGCTCTTCTTACAACTTTGAAAATGAAAATGGTGAAAGAATTCTTTGCTAATCCACTCAAGGGGTGAGATGGATTGCCCAATGCAATGATGCTACTCTTGACAAGGATAGAGGATTCCTCAAAAGAATAATGGCAGCATAAATTTTCTATTCCTTGAAAAATGAAGTGTATCCATGGCCTTTTTATAGCATTCCTTTGAGGTATTGTCCAACTAGTTTGTAGTGTGTAAAGAGGCTAATTAGGGAATTTCTAGGTCTTTTACCAGCCATCCAGTCGAATCCAGTCCAGATTTGACTATCAAATCAACTTGGAAGCTGAACAAGAAGTGGGTGGGAGGCTGACCACTCTCATAAATGCATTGTTTCTCAGGTAAGAGGCTTTTTACGACAACAATCGCGCATCATGCGTATGTGCACGATTTCTGTGTTTCTGTTTTGTGCATGTGCGTGCACACCCTGTGTATTCATAACGCCCTTTAATTTTTTCACTATTTGTATAGTTTTTTACCCTTTGGAAATGATTTTGTGGTAATTTTGGTCCATGGGTGACCTCATAACTATTTGACGATGCTGAATTCTTTTAACCATTTGCGGACGAAATTTCAGTGATAACAGATGCCCCCTGATGGATGACATTAGGAGCATACATATAGCCGAAATCCATCAATGTTTATTCTATTGAGAGTGTTGTTGTAAGAGAGAGCGATAGTGGGGTTGTCAACAGTTACCCGTTGGAGGGAGAAGGGAACCTATAGAGCCTGACCTTCCATACGGTGTGTAAAAATAAACTGTGTACAAACGAGACGGGCATGCCCCATGCTCATGTCATGTAACTCAAAAAGTAATGAAGTGTTTATGTAGACAACTACAACGCCCTTGGGGGTGGTCAGGATAAAGGCAGAAGACAATTATGTGGAGGAACATACTCTGAAGAGTAGGCAATGATATCTATAAGAAGTATCATGGATTCTGTAGGCATTGATAGCCCATCCAAGTTCAGAGGTCTTCGGCAAGTATAAGAAATAATTGCAATAGTCGCAAAGTAAGACCCACCGTAACATGAGAAAATGTTGATGTCGAATGTTATGGGTGTCAATGACAGGAGGGAGAAATTGTGGTTCTCCCTATGCCATCCAAGAGCTCTCATGAGAGGTAATGAGAGTCAAGATACTGTCACCCTTCTAGAAAATAGTGCTGATGTCGACAAAAAGGGGGACGTGACTCCCAGAAGCAAAGGGCTTCGTGAAATATACTAGGTGAGGTTAGGAATTGGAGGAGGTACATGGACGAATTCAAGATATAGGAAGACTCAAGACTGCCCTTGGTTGGTGTATATGTGAGGTAAAAATGGCTACAACCGTTTAATGAGGTTGAGTGTCGGGAGGATAACAAAACAAGGGATAAGTTGTGCCAGAGGTAGGACAAAGTGAACAAACTCAGAGGGCAGAGGTAAGTGGCCTGTGGGATACTCTGAATATATGGATGATGTTGTCAAGGGTAGATGATAAGTAGTGCCCCAACTAAGGGCGACATGGGTTGCTTTTTCCAAAAAGGGAAGAAGGTTGCCAAAGGTGACGACAAAAAGGTATGGAAATGTGGGAAATAAAGGCGTTTGTACAATAAATAAAGAATAATTTGGGATGAGTGTACAAATGTAGAAACGGGTGCCCCGATGTAATATGGTTGGTCCAGGTAGGGCACAATTTGCTTAGAGAAATGGTGGAGGGTGGGGGCCCCATGGGTGGGTTTCTATATGAGGTAGGTGAAATGAAGGGAAATTTGTAGAGGGGCAAACTTATTTTGGATGAAATGGAGGGTTCATGATATTGTGGAGGTGCAGTAAAAAATAAAAACTTGAAGAGATAATCTGGGAGTCTGGTGGGAAAGCTAGCAAAATAAGGAGAAGGAGTATGTGGTTGATTTGCGACATGATGGTGTTAGCACTCTGTAATTTTCCCAAGGCTATGAGGCAGTCACAGAGGAAACATCAAAACCACTTCGAGTCAGGGATCTAGCCCTCCAAGACTCAGACAGGGATCTCTCTGTCTGATATAAATTTGTTGGAAGAGGATATTATGCTAGCTATGCAGAATAGGTTTATGTTCTTGGCATTTTCTGGTTGAGACAACAAAAGAAGACCATTGGGCTATGGGGTCTGTTCACAAAGATAGAGACCAAATAATAGTTTATAAGAAGTATTTTCACAGGGCGAGATAATGCAACTATTGGATTCTTTGGGAATAAGTGATGGATTAGCAGAAAATGTGAGATTATCAATCACAGTAAAGAAGCATTTAAGAATTTCTTCACCACAACATCAGAAGACAAACATTTAGATTTTTTAAAAGTTAGAAATAGGGTATGCACAGATAAATCCTGTAACTTTAACTCCTTTTAAAAGATCAGATAGACAAAAAAATGATAACAAAGGTATATACACATTCAACAACGAGGGAAAAAACTTCACCAATAGCTAACATACAGGAATCCTGTGAAACGTTTCCTCATATTTCTGGAAAATCTCTTGATAGAAGTTACAGTGCTCCCAGCCTACCTAGGMGTGAGGTCAACCACCTCTACATTAAAAATCATCTCTGAATAAATAGGGGAGATCCCTCAACAAGTTTCGAGAGTCRATTTCAACCGCCTCGGCCAAAAATAGCCACAAATCCCACAAAMTTTGGAACTGTGTGCCATGAAAGACGAACCAGTTTTCTGTGGAAAAGGGGTCCGAACAGACGTGTGTTTCTCTTCAACGATGAAACCTGGGAAAAACATGAAGGAGGTTATTGGATATGGGCATGTTCTGGACAAAACAATCCTTCGGTTTCGCCAAATTCGTCCCCAGATGGCCGTAACATCTCCTGCAAAATATGGACTGTAACAGAAAAGAGAAAATCTGGAAAAAAGGGCCTCGAAGATGGCTTCGATTCTCCCTCCTCGTGGAACCTGTGAAAACAATGCGAGATTTTTTTTTCTTCATCCCGTTACGGAGAAAAACCTCTCTCAGTTTCTTAAAATTCGTTTTCATTTTCCCAAAAACGGCCTCAGACGAAGACATGCTGAACAGGCGAAAATAGGCAAAAATATGAAAAAAACAGTTTTTTTCGTGATGGGTGGTATTCCGGACCCCCCCTAAGGTGGTAAGCGGTTTTCGGGGGGGGGTGTCCGCTGGAATGGGAATGCGACACCTTTCAAGGGGGTGGTATTGGAAAACAACTATTCCGGACCCCTCCCCTCTTGTTAAGCTCCGGATAGTGAGGGGGGGTCCGGAATTTTTTATGGCCGTCGATTTATTGTTTGATGTATGAGTGTGTATGGGGGTAGAATTAGGATAGTTTAGTTTGTAATTTTTTTGTTTTTGTGTTTTATTTAATTATTATATTTTTTATTTTGTTTTTAGTTATGTTGGTTTTTGTTTTAATATAGTTTTGTTTATTATATTATATGTTTTGGTTTTTGTTTAATTATTTTATTTTTGTTTTTTTTGTTTATGTTTTATGCATTTTGTGTTTTTGTTTTATTATATTTTATTTTTATATTTAATATGTTTTGTATTTTTTAATTGTTTTATTTAATCAAAAAAACTAACATACTTATTAAACTAACTTAGATTTTAACTTAATTATTAATCAATTAATTAATTATTATCTAGTTATTTATTAGCTAGTTTAACCTATTCTAACTATACTAACATTTATTATTATTTTAGTCTAACTAACCTATTGTTTTTTGTGTTTGTCCTAAGTTTGATTATTCATGGACGGGTGACAGGAGAGGGGGTGTAGTTGACTAGACAAAGGACAAGGGGGTGAGGGCGTAGCGGCGGATGAAGGATGCAGAAAAGGTGACGGAGGATCGGGCGCAATGGACGGATGACACGTTGGGACAGGGCCCACCGGGAAAACTGCTTCATTCCGGACCCCCCCCCCAAACCGTTAAAGGCAGAATGGTTGGGGGGGTTCCAGAATTCAATCTCAGCCCTTGATGAAAGCACTGGTGCCTCAGCCATTTAGATGTGTGCCTTCGTTATCTCCGATTCCGGACCCCCCCACCGTTAAAGGTAGAATAGTCGAGGGGATCCGGAATCCACTGTCAGCCGTTGATCTACGCTCTACTAGATCGACCATCAATCTAAGCGCGTTCTTTATTCTCCAGGCACGAATGCAGCAAAAACTTAGGATTTAGCGATTTTGGTGGGTTTTGTGTGTTGCTTCCTTTGAAAATAATTTGCAGAGATGAAATATTATTTGCAAACCTATACACACAGAGTGAAAAATTTCTAGTCAACAGATGATCCTATGAATCATAGGGTTATAACAGATGGAAGACTATCAGGACTCCCATCCCTAAAGGGTTTGAAAAACAACATGAGTGTCAAAGGCACAAAATGGTGCTATGAATGGGACAACTCATGTGGGTAAGAGTGCTATCGGGTGACAGTACCAAAGATGCAAATGGAGGTGTTGGTACTACAGAGCCAGAGATGGGGATCCTAGAGGAAAATGTCAGAAGGTGTGACTGGAGATGCAAGTGAGATTCAGAGGGAATGACTACATGCCAGTGTTGAGTATATACCTGAAGGGGTTGTGTTTATGTATGATGACCAAGCACCTACACACATGAAAACCAAATACCTGACATGAACCATATCTGAACAGAATCGAGCATACGAGCATTTATTTGATAATTTTGAATATGAGCATGCGTACCTGGTTAGGGTATGAAAAAGTGGCATCCTAGAGGATCAGGATGAAAAGCGGCCCGGGGACTGTCGTGATGTAGATGACGGGATGTTGATCCCATGGCTGAATACGGATCGAAGAATGGACACCCGGAGCTCCCGGAATGGTGAGTGGAAGTTTGGCGAAAAGGACTTGCCACCTCATTTGTACTTGCTGCTAGAGTGACTCGATGAGAATTATTGAGAGGATAGTTGGAAATTTCAGGAGAACAAGGCAGTTAATTGAGGACCAACGAGATTCAGGTTAGTAGTCCGATCATCCAACATAGAATTAGTGTTTCCATTTTTGGGCAGGGCCTGTACGGAGGGTCGTACAGAGGGTTTTATGGGTGTGGGCCCCCATGTGCATGGGCAATCCGGAAGTATGCATGCACAAGTGCACACCTGTCGTCTGGATATTCATGCATCGAGCCACCCATAAGGGGGAAAAAGGCAGGCATTATGTACTTTCCTGTTGGCTACACAACCATGCATGTGTGCACGACTGTGTAATGGACAGGCGCGCTTTGATGCGCGCCTGTGTTTGTGATAGGGGCACATGGAGATGCCCCTGTAGTCTGAGTAGGCGTGCACTCATGCACAACTATGGGATGGATAGGTGCGCCTGAGTGCACACCTGTGGAGTGAACAGGTGCACATACGTGCACGCTTGTGGAGTGAACAGGCACACATGTGTGCGCGCCTGTGGGTTAAACATCCGCGCCTTTGGGGTGAGGTGGACAGGTGTAAAACTTATCATTTTAATGTTGTTTATGGTCCATGTGGCTGACCTAGGACTGCGTTATGTGGCTGTAGGTGATCATTTTGCACGATGTTAGTTGGTTGGTGAGAGAGGGATTGGTCCCAGCTGAGAGATGTYGTGGCTATTGAGGAGCAGGGGGTTCGTGCTACTTTGGCAACCTCTAGGCTACTAAAGTTCTTTGAGTGCTTGTTGATATGGGTGCAGGAGTATCTCTTGCAGTACCTTATCTGGACGTGGAGTCCRGACCTGCATTTSTTTATGGTTTGGGGAGAGCAGGTTGCCTTCACTACRGTGGAGGATATCTATTTTTTGATTGGGCTCTCGTTTCGAGGAACGCCCCTACCGACGGAGCCGGTATTACCTGCTGACGTGACGCTAGTGATAGTGGTCCAGAGATACTCTTCCAGGGAAAACTTTATGTCATGCTCTGTTGTGAGCATCGGGGTGATGGATGCTCTGACGCATTGTTGTATAGAAATGATGATTGTGAGGGTGTACGGGTCCCTTGCAACTCAGCGGATTAATGGTGGTCAAATAAGTATTATGGAGAGGGTACTAGTTGGTGAGCACTTTCCCTGGGGGCTTACACTACATACCAAGATGGTAGGGCAGCTGGATCGTTGTCAGTCCACTGATATAGGAGAGTTTTCTTTTGGCTCCATCCTAGTGGCTTGGTTTTTGGAGAGGGTGCCTATGTTGTGCCCTAGGGTTTTAATGGGCGCTCTTGGGGTGCAAGAGCTGTGACTGAAGCAGTGGTCAACTATTTTGCTTCGCCACGGTGGTGGCGAGGTTGGCCACTTCTTCACGGCTGAGGCAGTGCAGGTGTGGCGACAGATGTTGTAGGTGATACTGCAGTTTCTGTATGCTGGCGTTGACTTTTGGGGTGATCCAGACATGGTGCTACCTCTAGGGGAGGTTTTTGATCATCGAGGTATGTTGATGAGTTTGATATATTTTGTTTGTTTTTGAGATAGCATGACATGTGTATTTGGTATAGATGCTGATACTAT
>JASDQU010736619.1:252455-266618 GCA_032191745.1 Picea mariana
AATGATAAGGCTGATATTAGTGAAAGAAAACACTGAGAAGAAAGAGGACTATGGTTCCCTTCTTCCTCCAAGGGAGGGCTCTTGGACCCCCACAAATAAGCTCTTCTTACAACTTTGAAAATGAAAATGGTGAAAGAATTCTTTGCTAATCCACTCAAGGGGTGAGATGGATTGCACAATGCAATGATGCTAGTATACGCTTGACAAGGATAGATGATTCATCAAGAGAATAATGGCAGCATAACTTTGCTATGAATTCCTTGAACAATGAAGTGTATCCATGGCCTTTTTATAGCATTCCTTTGAGGTATTGTCAAGCTAGTTTGTAGTGTGTAAAGAGTCTAATTAGGGCATTTCTAGGTCTTTGACCAACCACCCATTCGAATACAGTCTAGATTTGAGTGTCAAACCAACTTAGAAGCTGAACCAGAAGTGGGTGGGAGGTCGACCACTCTCATAAATGCGTCGTTTCTCGGGTGCGGGGATTTTTGTGACAACAGTCGCGCATCGTACGCATGTGCTCCATTTTTGCGTTTCTGTTTTGCGCATGTGCACGCACGCCCTATGTATTCATAGAGCCCTTTAATTTTTTCACTATTTGTATAGTTTTTGACCCCTTGGAAATGATTTTGTGGTAATTTTGGTCCATGGGTGACCTCATAACTATTTGACGATGATAAATTCTTGTAACCATTTGTGGACGAAATTATAGTGATAACAATGGATGACTTAGATCTTGGCTAGATCCACATGTATGCCATGTTGATCAATGATGTAGCCCAGGTAATGGAACCTGTCCATGATGAAGGATCATTTTTCCAAGTTGGCATATAGCTTGTGCTGCCGTAGGGTGTGCAGAACCTGCTGAATGTTGCAAGTGTTCGACCCAAGTCTTACTGTAAATTATAATGTCATCTAGATAAACCACTACAAAAGTATTGGTGAATGGTCGCAGGATATCATCCATCATCCTTATGAAAGTGGCTGGAGCATTTTTCAAACCAAAGGGCATGACCAGCCATTCAAAAAGGCCTTCCTTTGACTTGAAGCCGGTCTTCCATACATCTGTCTGTTCTATCGGGACCTGGTGGTAGCCAGACTTTAGATCAATCTTACTGAATTATTGGGCCCCCATGAGTTGATCAAGGAGGTCATCGATTCGGGGAATCAAGTACCAGTTTTTTATTGTGACTTTATTCAGAGCCCGGTAATCAATACAGAGTTGCCAGGTCCCATCTTTCTTCTATACCATCATGATTGGTCTCCCACAAGGTGATGAGCTGGGGTGGATGTGCCCCTTGTGGAGCAGTTCTTGGATCTGTCGCTTGATCTCCTCATTCTCTAACAAAGAGCGACGATAGACTGGCACATTGGGTAGAGGTGTGATGTGGGTCAGATCAATGGGGTGCTTGACCTGGTAGTGCAGAGGTACCCCTATAGGTGAGGAGAAGATATTCGAGTATTCTTCCACGAACCTATCTACTTGATTTTTCTGTGTGGAGAGGTTGGCCACAGAGACCCTGGATGTGGTTGTGATCTTTCTCTTATTCTAAGAGCGAATCATGAAGAAGAAAAACTTCCCCATCTGAGAGATGACCTTCTTGCATTTCTTAGCAGAGATCAAGGAAACAACACTAGGTGGGACTGCCTCAAGTATCCTGTACAATTTCCTGTTCAAAGTAATAATAACACTACAAGGCCTAGAGTCATATACAACATGGCATTTCCATAAATAAGGTTGGCCCAAAATAACATCACAAACTTCGAGATTAGAAACATCACACAATACCTCGTCTTTGAAGGGCTTGATGTCGTACAACAGTCGACACTATTGGCTGACGTGGAGATCGCTTCCTTGGCGGAGCCATCCAATGGTGTACGTTTGTGGGTGTAGCGTTGTTGGCAGGGCCAGTCATTTGATGACCTCTAATAAGATGAGGTTCTTCTGGCTACCACTATCAACAATGAAGTGTAGTGGGGTGCCTTTTACCCACATATGTGAATGGAAGAGGTGCTCTCCTTCTTCTGGCTCGTTTGGTTCACCAGGTTGGAGCTTGGTGGTAGCAACGGTGGTAATGGGTTCCATGTCAATGATCCATCTTCCCATTTATGGTTCTGGCTAAGAGTCATAATCTACATCTGATTCAGAGGCTTTCACTTCAGCCAACAACGACCGCTTTGAGCGACAGTTAGCAGTGTTATGCCAAGGGCTCGTATGGAAGTCGCACCACTTCCCGGTATCTTTCTTTGTCTTTTCAATGTCCTTCTTTTCTTGCAGCTTGGAGTGGTTGTTCTGATACTATCCATATTTTCTCTTTCCTTTGTTTGGTGGGTTGGGGTTTCCCTTTCCTGGCTTTTGTTGTGAGCGGTTCCCAGGCTCAAATTTCTGTGTCTTTTGTTTGAGCTTCTACTTGATTTTGATGGCATATCGGAAGGCTGCGCCCAAGGATGAGATGTCCAGAAATTCCATTTCGGTATAGATGTATCTATGTAGAGAACCATGATACTTGAGCACTAGATGTCACTCTGAATCTTTGATACCCAACTTGGTGCATAAGGTATGGAAGATATTTGTGAAATCTGGCACTGCTTGGTCTCTTTCTTGCCGCAGTGTGGTCCATTTGGTATATAGGTCGTCATAACTTCTGACAGGGTAGTATTGTTCCTTAATAGCATCCCTAGAGGATTCCCAGGTGGCTGTGACTGAAAATAATGAGGTTTCCTCTATTTCCTTTTGCTCACAGAAATTTTCCCACCAATCTTTGACATGGGGAATGACTTTGAGGAGTGCAAAAGTAATATTTCATTTATTCGAACAATTATGGACATAAAATTACCCTTCTAGTAGATTCAACCACTTTTCTATAGCATCTTCATCTATCTGAACTTCAAATATAGGAATATAGAAGTTTATTTGTACCTTGAAGGGGGCGGTGCCTCTATTCGAAGAAGATGCGTCGCCTCTTGGTAGCCGTCGAAGGATTTGCTTGAAACTATCCATCATCTCGTTCCTATGTTGTGTGAGGGAATCCTCAATCAAAAGTTTGAAAGGATCTCCTGTCCCATCATATTTCTTTTCTCCTGCCATGGGAGGTTGCTTGGGTGTGCGAGAGCTTCTTTCCTCAAGAGAAACAAGCTCAAGACCCAACTCTTTGTACTCCAAGCTCGTTGGGGACATGCATTAAGACGACAAGGAGCAGATCGCTTTGATACCACTGATCTAAATTTTATGAGCATAAAGAAATGAATAAATATTATTAATAGGTTCTTAACACAAAATAACAAAGATATAGTAAAACTGGTTTTCTATTAAATAACGAAATAAGTTGAAACTGTAAAATGCAGCGGAAACAAGCTTGCTGGAATGATGTCGGCTTATCTTTGAGAAGAGATGTGACGGCAGCATGCATTCACAAGAAGAAGGTTAAAATGAGGCTCTGAAGGTATTTCTATAATAAAAAATAATTCCAAAAACCCTAGAAATCCAAAAACCTAACCCTAGGAGATGAAGTGCCAAAAGTAATGTGGGCCACGTTTGGATAAGTTAGTACATCAACTTCCCGGAGTCGTAACTTTTGCATACGATCTTCGTTTTAGGTGTGTGATAGCCCGTTGGAAAGGTATCATCGAGGAGATTCATTTTTGGGTATCAAATATGCCTATTTCTATCATTGAGGAGCTTGATCCTGAAAAACCTTCATTTAGGCCCTCAAAATGGCCTTAGAAGTTAAAACTGCTAAAAATAGTAAATTGCCAAAATTGTTAGAAGACTGTTTTGAGCTAGTTGAAAAAGGTGGGTGTCCACCGATATCCATTTGGATAAATCCTCCCTCCTTAGGAAGCAATGGTATCCATTACGTTGAGGTTCCCCATCAGATGAGGAAATTTTTGTTGAATTTGGCCCCGAGTGAGCCACTTGCCTTGGTGCAGGTTTGGTAGTGAAAGTATTGGGGTTGAGCACAAGTGCTGCTTCAAATCATCGAACGCTTTTTGTTGGGACCCTTCCCACAAAAATTTCACCTTGCCACCACCCCTGTTTATTTTCCTGAGGGCCCATGCAATATGGGAGAAACCCAACACGAACCTGCGGTAGAAATTGGCAAGGCCCAAGAAGCTATGAAGCTCAGTGAGTGTTGTTGGGGCTAGACAATCACAGATGACTTGGATCTTGGCTAGATCCACATGTACGCCATGTTGATCAATGATGTAGCCTAGGCAATGGACCCTGTCCATGACAAAGGATCATTTTTCCAAGTTGGTGTATAGCTTGTGCTACCACAGGGTGTGCAGAACCTGCTTAATATGCCGCAAGTGTTCGGCCCAAGTCTTTCTTTAAATTAGAATGTCATCCAGATACACCACTACAAAATTATTGGTGAATGGTCACAGGATATCATCCATCATCCTCATGAAAGTGGATGGATCATTTGTCAAACCAAAGGGAATGACCAACCATTCAAAAAGGCCTTCCTTTGACTTGAAGGCATTCTTCCATACATCTGTTTGTTCTATTTGAACCTGGTGGTAGCCAGACTTCAGATAAATCTTACTGAAGTTTTTGGCCCCCGTGAGTTGATCAAGGAGGTCATCGATTCGGGGAATCAGAAACCGTTTTCTGACTATGATTTTGTTCAAATCCCGGTAATCAATACAGAGTTTCCAGGTCCCATCTTTCTTCTATAGTAGCACGATTGGGCTCCCGCAAGGTGATGAGTTGGGGTGGATGCGCCCCTTGTGGAGCATTTCTTGGATTTGTCACTTGATCTCCTCATTCTCTAACAAGAGTGACGATAGAGTGGCCCATTGGGTAGCGGTGTGTTGGGGGTCAGATCGATGGGGTGCTTGACATGGCAGTGCAGAGGTACCCCTATAGGTTAGGAGAAGATATCCAAGTATTCTTCCATGATCCTATCTACTTGCTTTTGTTGTGTGGAGAGGTCGGTTGCAGAGACCCTAGATGTGGAATTTGATCTTTCACTTCTTCTGAGAGAGAATCATGAAGAAGACAAACTTTCACATCTGAGAGATGACCTTCCTTCATTGCTTAATAAATATCAAGGAAACAACACTAGGTCGGACTGCCTCGGGTATCCTGTACAATTTCCTGTTCAAAGTAATAATAACACTACGAGTCCCAGACTCATATACAACATAACGTTTCCATAAATAAGGTTGGCCCAAAAGAACATCACAAACTTTGAGAGGAGCAACATCACACAATACCTCATCTTTGAAGGGCTTGATGTCATACAACAGTCGACACTGTTGGCTGATGCGGAGATTGCTTCATTGGTGGAGCCATCCAATGTTGTATGGTTGTGGGTGCGATGTTGTTGGAAGGGCTAGCCACTTGATGACCTCTGCTGAGATGGGGTTCTTCTAGCTACCGGTATCAATGATGAAGTGTATCGGGGTGCCTTTTACCCACATCTATGAATGGAAGAGGCACTCTCCTTCTTCTAGATCGTTTGGTTCACCAGGCTGGAGCTTGGTGGTAGCAATGGTGGCATTGGGTTCCGTGTCAATGATTCGTCTTCCCTTTTCTGGTTCTAGCTCAGAGTCATAATATACATCTGATTCAGAGGCTTTCACTTAGGCCACCAATGACTTCTTTGAGCAATAGTCAGCAGTGTTATGCCAAGGGCTCTTATGGAAGTTGCACCACTTCCCGACATATTTCTTTGTCTTTACAGTGTCATTCTTTGCTTGTGGCTTGGACTAGTTTTCCTGATAATGTCCTTCTTTTCTCTATCCTTTGTTCGGTGGGTTGGGGCTGCCTTTTCTTGGATTTTGTTGTGAGGGGTTTCGAGGCCCAAATTGCCATGTCTTTTGTTTAAGCTTCTGCTCGATTTTGACGGCATATTGGTAGGTCGCGCCCAAGGATGAGATGTCCATAAATTCCATTTCAGTATGGATGTATCTATGCAGAGCACCATGATACTTGAGAACTAGATGTCACTCTGAATCTTTGATACCCAACTTGGTGCACAAGGTATGGAAGATATTTATGAAATCTGGCACTACTTGGTCTCTTTTTTGCCGCAGTCTGGTCCATTTGGTATATAGGTCGTCATAACTTCTGAAATGGTAGTATTGTTCCTTGATAGCATCCCTGAAGGATTCCCAGGTGGCCATGAATGAAAATAATGATGTTTCCTCTGTTTTCTTTTGCTCACAGAAAGTTTCCCACCAATCTTTGACATGGGGAACGACTTTGTGGAGCGCAAAAGTAATATTTTCTTTATTCTAAAAGTTATGGACAGAAAAATACCCTTCTAGTAGATTCAACCACTTGTCTACAACATCTTCATCTATCTGACCTTCAAATATAGGAATATTGAAGTTTATTTGTACCTTGAAGGGGGCGGTGCCTCCATTCGAAGAAGATGCATCGCCTGTTGGTAGTCGTCGAAGGATTTGCAGGAAACTATCCATCATCTCATTCCTCTATTGCGTGAGAGCTTCCTCAATCAACAGTTTGAAAGGATCTCCTATCCCATCATATTTCTTTTCTCCTTCCATGGGAGGTCACTTGGGTGTGTGAGAGCTTCTTTCCTAAATATAAACAAGCTCGAGACCCAAATCTTTGTACTCCGACCTCGTTGGGGACATGCATTAAGATGACAAGGAGCAGACCGCTCTGATACCACTGATCTAGATTTTATGAGAAAAATGAAATGAATACAGATTATTAACAGGTTCTTAACAAAAAATAACAGAGATACAGTAAAATTGGTTTTCTATTCCATAATGAAATAAGTTGAAACTGTAAAATGTAGCGGAAACAAGCTTGTTGGAATGGTGGCGGCTTATCTTTGAGAAGAGATGTGACGGCAGCATGCATTCACAAGAAGTAGGTTACAATGAGGCTCTGAAGGAATTTTTACAATAATCAAGAATGCCCAAAACCCTATACATCCAAAAACCTAACCCTAGGAGATGAAGCACCAAAAGTCATGTGGGCCCCGTTTGGGTAAGTTAGTACATCAACTTCCTGGGGTCGTAACGTTTGCATATGATCTCCATTTTAAGTGTGTGATAGCCTGTTGGAAAAGTATCATCGAGGAGATTAATTTTGGAGACTCAACTATGCCTTTGGATATCAATGAGGGGATTGATCCCAAAAAACCTTCATTTAGGCCCTCAAAATGGCCCCGGAAGTTAAAACTGCTAAAAATAGTAAATTGCCAAAATTGTTAGAAAACTATTTTGAGTGAGTTGGAAAAGGTGGGTGGCCACCGATATCCATCTGGATAAATCCTCCATCCTTAGGAAGAAATGGCCTCCATTGCATTGAGGTCCCCCATCAGATGAGGAAATTCCTGCTGAATTTGGCCCTGGGTGAGCCACTTGCCTTGGTGTTGGAGCTACCCTTCTTTGATGACTCGATAACACTAGATCCTTTGTTNCCCAAAAAACCTTCATTTAGGCCCTCAAAATGGCCCCGGAAGTTAAAACTGCTAAAAATAGTAAATTGCCAAAATTGTTAGAAAACTATTTTGAGTGAGTTGGAAAAGGTGGGTGGCCACCGATATCCATCTGGATAAATCCTCCATCCTTAGGAAGAAATGGTCTCCATTGCATTGAGGTCCCCCATCAGATGAGGAAATTCCTGCTGAATTTGGCCCTGGGTGAGCCACTTGCCTTGGTGTTGGAGCTACCCTTCTTTGATGACTCGATAACACTAGATCCTTTGTTGTCGAGTGCCCTTGATCTATTTGTCTGCAATCTGATCATTGGATTCATTTTGTAGGAAGTCGGGGTTGAGATCTGTTGGCTTCATTTGTTCTACTACTTCTGAGGTATCCAATAATGGTGGGAAATAAGGGTGAAGGAGATCCACGTTGAACACTGGGTGCAAACCAAGGAAAGGAGGAATGTTGAGCTCAAAAGAATTATCCCCAATGAACTTGGTGAGAGTGTATGGCACATAAAGGAGTGAGTGAAGCTTCTGATGGGGTCCTATAAGGTGTTCTTTCTACAAGTACAACCAAACTTTGTCACCGACCTGAAACTTATGCGGCACCCAATGTTGATCATGGCGCTGTTTGTAATTGTCATTGGACTTCTGTAGTATATCTTGAACCTGTTGGTGGATTTGTTGGATCCTCTCAATGAACCGGGTGGATTTATCAGCTTCAGTTGGAGTAGGAGATGAGCTGGTCGAGGTGACCGCAAGGGGAAGTGCAACATCTATGGGTCCCAATGGTTGGAATCCCAACCCCACTTGAAAGGGGCTGTGGCAGGTTGAGGTATGCATGGCTCAATTGTAGCTATGTTGGACATAGGGAAGGCTCTCATCCCATGTGTGAGGGAGCTTTGAATTATACATGCGAAGGATATGCACAATCATTCAATTTCAACCTCGGGTTGGCCATCTGTCTGGGGGTGGAAGGACATGGATTTGGTGAGATTGGTGTCTAAGAGTGACCAGAGGCTCGACCATAATGTGTTGATATATCGACTATCCCGATCTGAGACAATGGTTTATGGGATTCCTAAATGTAACCAGACTCGTTCAAGGAAGATCTTGGTAGTGGCCTCTGCTGTGACGCTCTTCTTTCAGGCAACCAAAATCACCATCTTAAAAAATCGATCAACAACCACAAAAACACAGTCATTTCCCCACTTGGTGGACAAGATCCCTGACATGTAGTCCATTGAGATGGATTTCCATGGCCTGTCAGGAGTAGGAAGAGGGGTGTACAGGCCCTGTTTCTTAGTGGTCGGTCTCGCAATAGCATAGGCAGTGTAGGACCTGATATACTCGATGACCTCTTTTCGAAGTTTCAGCTAGTAGAAATGTTTCTGTAGCATCGCCACTGTCTTTTCAATGACGAAGTGTCTTGTCACCCAAGTGTAGTGGGTTTCCCAAATCATCTTCGCTCGCTCACTTGATGGAACATAGATATGGCCCAGACGACACAACAACCCATCCTCAAGATGGAAATTATCGACAACTGCTTTTGCACCCAACATTTGGTAGGTGGTGGCGAAGTCAGGGTCTCTCTCATAGAGTTGGGGCCATCCAGATGTCTCATGGCTGCAAGAGTCTAGCACCGTGGTGAGTGCTAACATTGGTGGGCTGCTAAGGCAATCAATGACGCGATTGGTGCTTGTTGTTTTATACTTGATGTTGAGGTGGAATTGTTGCAAGTATGTGGACCCCTTTTGATGGCGGTCATTCTGCAATTTTCCCTGTATTTTCATGAACTGTAGTGGCTTATGATCAGTGTGGATGAATGTCTCCTTCCCAAA
Organism: Picea mariana; assembly: GCA_032191745.1. Classification (NCBI taxonomy): domain Eukaryota; kingdom Viridiplantae; phylum Streptophyta; class Pinopsida; order Pinales; family Pinaceae; genus Picea; species Picea mariana. Next base: position 261,714 of record JASDQU010736619.1, read on the forward strand.
AATGTAATGTCTCCATTGGCGGCATGCTTGCACAATGGAGTGCATTTCTTTGTTGTAATTAGGATACTTACGGATAGTATCTGATAGTGTCTCACTATGATAGGCCATGAAGTGGCCGTGTTGAGTGAGAATGATGCCCACAACATAGTCTAAAGCATCTGTCTCAATCTCAAAAGGATGTTGTAGGTTTGGTAGTGAAAGTATTGGGGCTGAGCATAAGCGCTGCTTCAAATCATCGAACACTTGTTATTGGGACCGGCCCCACGGAAATGTCTCCTTACCACCACCCCTGTTTATTTGTCTAAGGGCCCATGTAATATGAGAGAAACCCAACACGAACTTGTGGTAGAAATTGGCAAGGCCCAAGAAGCTCAAAAGCTCAGTGAGTGTTGTTGGGGATAGCCAGTCACGGATGACTTGGATCTTGGATGGATCCACATGTATGCTATGTTGATCAATGATGTAGCCCAGGTAATGGACCCTGTCCATGCCAAAGGAGCATTTTTCAAAGTTGGCGTATAGCTTGTGCTGCCGCAGGGTGTGCAGAACCTGCTGAATATGATGCAAGTGTTCGACCCAAGTCTTGCTGTAAATTAGAATGTCATCCAGATACACCACTACAAAAGTATTGGTGAATGGTCACAGGATATCATCCATTATCCTCATGAAAGTGGCTGGAGCATTTGTCAAACCAAAGGGCATGACCAACCATTCAAAAAGGCCTTCCTTTGACTTGAAGGCGGTCTTCCATACATCTGTGTGTTCTATCAGGATGTGGTGGTAGATAGACTTCAGATCAATCTTACTGAATTATTTGGCCCCCGTGAGTTGTTCAAGGAGGTCATCAATTCAGGGAATTAGGTATCAGTTTCATACATTGATTTTATTCAGAGCCCATTAATCAATACAGAGTCACTAGGTCCCATCTTTCTTCTGTAACATCATGATTGGGCTCCCGCAAGGTGATGAGCTGGGGTGGATGTGCCCCTTGTGGAGCAGTTCTTGGATCTGTCCCTTGATCTCCTCATTCTCTAACAAAGAGCAATGATAGACTAGCCCATTGGGTAGTGGTGCGTCGAGGGTCAGATCGATGGGGTGCTTAACCTGGCAGTGCAGAGGTACCCCTGTAGGTGAGGAGAAGATATCCGAGTATTCTTCCACGACCCTATCTACTTGCTTTTGCTGTGTGGAGAGGTCGGCCATAGAGAACCTAGATGTGGTTGTTATCTTTCACTTATTCTAAGAAAGAATCACGAAGAAGACAAACTTCCCCATCTGAGAAATGACCTTCCAGCATTGACTGCCTCGGGTATCCTGTACAATTTCCTGTTCAAAGTAATAATAACACTATGAGGCCTAGACTCATATACAACATGACATTTCCATAAATAAGTTTGGCCCAAAAGAACATCACAAAATTTGAGAGGAGCAACATCACACAATACCTCGTCTTTGAAGGGCTTGATGCCGTACAACAGTCGACACTGTTGGCTGACGTGGAGATCACTTCCTTGGCAGAGCCATCCAATGGTGTATGGTTGTGGATGCGGAATTGTTGGTAGGGATAGTCTCTTGATGACCTCTACTGAGATGAGGTTCTTATGGCTACCTCTATCAACAATGAAGTGCAGCGAGGTGATTTTTACCCACATCTGTGAATGGAAGAGGTGCTCTCCTTCTTTTGGCTCATCTGGTTCACCAGGCTGGAGCTTGGTGGTAGCGATGGTGGCACTGGGTTCTGCATGAATGATCCATATTCCCCTTTCTGATTTTGGCTCAGAGTCATAATCTACATCTGATTCAGAGTCTTTCACTTCAGCTACCAGTGACCACATTGAGAGGCAGTCAGCAGTGTTATTCCAAGGGCTCTTATGGAAGTCACACCATTTCCCTGTATCTTTCTTTGTCTTTCCAGTGTCCTTATTTTCTTGCAGCTTGGACTGGTTGTCCTGATACTTTCCATCTTTTCTCTGTCCTTTGTTCGGTGGGTTGGGGCTGCCTTTTCCTAGCTTTTGTTGTGAGGAGTTCCTAGGCCCAAATTGCTGCGTCTTTTGTTTGAGCTTCTGCTCGATTTTGACGGCATGTCGGTAGACCATGCCCAAGGATGAGATGTCTAGAAATTCCATTTATGTATGGATGTATCTATGTAGAGCCCCATGATACTTGAGCACCATATGTCACTCCGAATCTTTGATACCCAACTTGGTGCGCAAGGTATGGAAGATATTTGTGAAATCTGACACTACTTGGTCTCTTTCTTGCCGTAGTGTGGTCCATTTGGTATATAGGTCGTCATAACTATCGAAAGGGTAGTATTGTTCCTTAATAGCATCCTCTGTGGTTGTGACTGAAAATAATGAGGTTTTCTCTCTTTCATTTTTCTCACAGAAAGTTTCCCACCAATCTTTGACATGGGGAACAACTTTGAGGAGCGCAAAAGTAATTTTTTCTTTATTTGAAATGTTATGGATAGAAAAATACCCTTCTAGTAGATTCAACCACTTGTCTATAGCGTATACATATATATGACCTTTAGATATAGGAATATTGAAGTTTATTTGTACCTTGAAGGGGGTGGCACCTCTGTTCGAAGAAGTTGCGTCATCTGTTGGTAGCTGCCCAAGGATTTGCGTGAAACTATCCATCATATCATTCCTCTGTTGTGTGAGGGATTCCTCAATCAACAGTTTGAAAGGATCTCCTATCCCATCATATTTATTTTCTCCTGCCATGGGAGGTTTCTTGGGCGTGTGAGAGCTTTTGTCCTCAAGAGAAACAAGCTCGAGACCCAACTCTTTGTACTCTGACCTTGTTGGGGACATGCATTAAGACGACAAGGAGCAGACTACTTTGATACCATTAATCCATATTTTATGAGCAGAACAAAATGAATACAGATTATTAACAGGTGCTTAACACAAAATAATAGAGATACAATAAAACTGGTTTTCTATTCAATAATGAAATAAGCTGAAACTGTAAAATGCAGCGGAAACAAGCTTGCTGGAATGGTGGCTGCTTATCTCTGAGAAGAGATGTGACGACAACGTGAATTCGCAAGAAGTAGGTTATAATGAGGCTATGAAGTCCTTTTTGTAATAATAAAGAATGCCAAAAACCCTATACATCCAAAAACCTAACCCTAGGAGATGAAGCGCCAAAAGTCATGTGGGCCCCGTTTGGGTAAGTTAGTACATCAATTTCCCGGGGTCATAACGTTTGCATACGATCTCCGTTTTAGGTGTGTGATAGCCCATTGGAAAGGCATCATCAAGGAGATTAATTTTGGGGGCTAAATTATGCCTTCAACTATCATTGAGGAGCTCTATCTCTTAAAAGCTTCATTTAGGCCCTCAAAATGGCCTCGACAGTTAAAACCGCTAAAAATAGTAAATTGCCAAAATTGTCAGAAAATTGTTTTGAGCCAGTTGGAAAAGGTGGGTGGCTACCGATATCCATCTAGATCAGTGTTCATGTCCATTGAAGTGAAACTACTTTTTTAACTTTTCATCATAAAAAGTTTGATTGAATATATACCCCTCAACTGAAATTAAGAACAACTCTTCAAATTTGATCACTGATAAAATATGTATAGTAGCCTATAATGTATTGGATGATGTATTGAAAACAACCAAATACATGTTAGAGGAAGAATCCACAACCATTATGGAGTATGTGCCTTTGGCCGGGAGCCTCTAGTGTATAGGATTATGTCTTGAAAATGACCAAATACATGTCAGAGGAAGCATCCACAACCATGATGGCATGTAGCTCCCATTTATGATTCTTTCATTCTCCCCTTTCCCCAATTGTTCCTAGGTAATAAAAAAATGAACCCAATCATTTTATGCCAATGCTTGTAGAACAAGAGCTCCCATATTTTACCACTTCGACATTTCATTCTCAATTTCTACATGTTTGAGCTAATTGGCACAAATATTGGCTTCAAGGGAGAATCACCCATTTTATTGAATTATCAAACCAACATGCACAAAATAATTCTATGTATTTTATTAATTAATCAAGCACATATTTATACAAGAAGTTTTCCTCAACAACATAAATTCATGAGGGAAACTGTCAACCACACACACATAAATAAGATCTTATAGTTGGAGAATATCTCTTATAACTAACTAGATATAACAAATCCAAACCAATCTGTAAGCATTAATCTTTACACCCTCCCTTAATGCTTAGATCACTAAGAACAATAATGAAATCAAATAAACACATTTTTCAAAAAATATTTTTCCAAAATTTGATCTTTGTCTGATCTGGTCTTCATTAACGCCTCTATCCACTTCTGAACTCTCATAGAATACACTCTTTCTCTCCCATTCATTCAATCTACCACTTCATCAAGTAAAGATACAATTGCTTATGACCATCGATGACATATTTGTAATGACTAGACTAGTAGCCATTCTATTGACATACCTCCATCTTTTGAAATGCATGGTTTGTCGTTGTATTCACAAGTTATATAGGAAACAAGTCTATTCTCTATTACTTTCATCTATTAAAGTACATGGTTTTCCATTGTATTCACTAGTTTTATAGGAAAGTAGTATAGATATAGAATGTACCTAGAAATCAATCTTACAAAGTGACCTATTTCACAGAAGCATACAATCACATTAGATCACAACTATAACTAGTAACCATTGTTCTTGGGTCACTGCATCCTCCAAGAACCACAAGTTGTAATAGAATGTAGACATAACCAAACTATTGACTATGTTCTTGTGGCAAGGCGGAGTTTCCACACACAATAACTTTTATATGGGCCCAAATGTAGATTAATGTGTAAATATATATGTACTAAGGTCTGCCTAATGGTAAAGGAGCCTCATGTGAAAGTGTGAATAGGTGTATATATATATATATATATATATATATATA
>JASDQU010736619.1:271449-302752 GCA_032191745.1 Picea mariana
CCCAATCCCCTACTTCAAAACTTCTTTCACTATGATGTTGATCTTCTTGTTGTTTCATGCGATTATGTTCCATGGTCAGGTTGTCCTTTAAGATTTGGAGAACTTGTTGTTGATGCTCGATGTGATATTCCACTGCTTGAACCTTATATTTTTCTTTTAGAGAATAATTGATGGAAGGAGGGTGGTATCCATAGAGTTCCATAAATGGTGTCATTTTTGTTGCAGTATGAAAGGAAGTTTTATACCACCATTCTGCCAAGGGTAACCATTTGAACCATTGTGTTTGTTTGTCAAAGAAAAAGAAACAAAGGTAGCCTTCTAGACATTTGTTCACTATCTCGGTTTGTCCATCAGATTGAGGATGATAGGATGAGCTATGAGCCAATTAAGTACCCAAACAAGAAAATAATTCTGTCCAAAAATATCTAGTGAAGATGGGATCTCTGTCACTTACAATAATCTTTGGACTACCATATATCATTTGAACTGTCTCCATGAATGCGGTGGCAACTGTACTAGTTTTTAAGGGATGAGAGAGTGCACAAAAGTGTGCGTACTTGGTCAGTCTATCAACAATCACCATGATGACACTCTTTCCTTCAGACTTTGGCAACCTTGTGATGAAATCCATGGAAACCTCCTCCCAACGCTGACTTAGGATGGATAATGGTTGTAAAAGACCTGGGGTCTTAATTGTTTCCACCTTATTTTGTTGGCAAACCAAACATTCTGCCACAAACCTTTGAACATCAGTTTTAAGGCCATCCCAAAAAAATCCTTCTTGACTCTATGGTAGGTTTTCAAAAATCCTGAGTTCCCTCCTACTTGAGAGGTGTGCAATTCCAATAGTACCTTTTGTTTGAGTTGGGAGTTCTTACATAAATATAAGTGATCTTTGTACCATAGTGAATCATTTTTCCATGTAAATGTATCTAATGCACTGGAATCCTGCTACAAACTTTGAATGAGAGTCCACACTTTTTCGTCATTCTTCCATTCATCCCTTGCTTCTATTATCCAATTGGGTTGGATGATCGAGATAGCACAGAGAAAGGCCTTGATGCCCCTTTTTCAATAATTTTGTCATACCATTAGAGATTATCACCTTACCAGGTTTCCCTGTGATACCTCTTAACTCAATTTCTTTTCCTTCCAATGAAAATTTCATGAAAAGTTCTTGAAAATTAAAAGCCATTGTTCCTAATGATTGTACCCATTGGATTCCTAGTACAACATCTGCACCACCCATGGCTATTCATTACATATTCCCCCATAGTAATATTGATCTTATTGCATTTTCCTGAGAAATTGATAGTTCCTCCATCGACAATCATTACTTGAAACTTTGGCGCTAGATATACAAAGCAATTGAGAGCTTTGTCTAATTTATAGTGAATGAAATTATGAGTACTGCCAGAATCAATTAGGACTATTACCTTTTTATTTTTGATGTATCCTTCAATCTTGAGGGTTTGAGGAGTGATAATTCCATCCAATTCATTACACGATATTGTGGGAGTCAACTCTTCAGATGAAATTGCTTCTACGTTTTCATCTTGAGATGGTTCTTGTTCTTTTTCTTCTTCCTCTTCACAATATATGTAGAATAATTTCTTCTCACCACACTTATGTCCCTTACTGTAGTTGTTGTCACAATTAAATATAAACCTTTTGCTTTTCTTTCCTCCAATTGTTGAGGTGTTTTAGAATAAGGAGCATTTTTATCTCTATAGATGTTAGGATTGGTCCTTCTAGTAGCCATAGCCATATTTTTACTTTCAACATTTCTTGCCACCTTAAATGCATTCTCCAATGTTTTGGGTTCCCAAAGGTGAACCTCATGTTGAATGTTATCCTTTAAAGTTCGTATGAATACATCAATCAAGTTCTCATCTAGAATATTAGTTACCTTTATATTCAATCTTTGGAAGTTCTCAATGTGCTCGGTAATTGAACCCTTTTGCTTGATATTTATCAATTGGATAAAGAAGGTATTGCTCCTTGTATCCTCATAGTGTGCTATCATTTCTTCCATGAAAATTGTCCAAGTGATGAGTGATTTGCGAGAACAAAGCCATCGATACCATACAAATTGATTAGGTTCTAAATATAAATAAGCAATTTGTACCTTTTGTGTACGTGGCACATTATGGAGATCAAAGAATTGCTCCATCTGAAGTATCCATGTGATTGGGTCCTTTCCATCAAACTTCCTAATATCAATCTTAGGAATGTGGTTGTTCTTCAAACCAAGGTTGGAGTTTCTCCATTCTTGATTCACCTTCCTTGTGTCCTCATCATGAATTTCATGGGATGTATTTTCACTTTCAGGTGTCTTCTCTGTTATGAAATTTTGCAATACTTCCATGATCTCCCCTTTTAAACCCTCCATCATCTCTTATAGTTCATCTTTTGTTACTATCTTATTTTGTAAATAATTTATGTCCCTACACATTTATTCACCTTCATCAAGAGTCCAAGTAGGATTTTCTGGAGGCTTATTTGGTGTAGAATTTCCCTTTTTGGGTGGCATGTTGGACAAGTATCACTTTTGAACATTGATTTTGAGGTGGTTTTGCTAGACAATCTTTCTTCTGTTATGTCTCCCAAGTTTCGGCTCTTCTGGGTATGAAACTTTCTCTTATGTAGTTCTATGATATTTATTCTTTGCAATTCCATAGGTATGATCAAAATTGGATGTGCCAAGTATAATTTATGGTAACTTCCCCACAACTTGTCAATTTTTGGCCTTTCCAGGAGATCTCACTTGTATAGCATGGCCCGCACAAAATAATTGATATAAAATTCTAAAACTCGCACCAGAAATACTACAAACTGTCCACGATCCAATGAAACTAGTTTCACTTAATTTGTACACTCTAGAAGTAAGTTATGATTGTTTTACCTGAAACACCTTCTTGAGACTAGCCAATAGGACTAGTCAGATATCCTATCTTACATAGGGTGTATCTACAAATTTAAGATGACCCAGAAGTTGAAATTTTTACCACAGATACCCTTCTAATTTTTGTAAATAGCCTCTAGATTTCAGTGTCTGAAACATTACAGAAAATGCATTATAGCGAAAATTCTGCAATGACTCAGTTGAGGATGATTCCATAACCCTATCTTGTACAAGCTATATCTCTGAAAGTATAAGGCCTCAGGAGATGAATTTTGAACCCAATGTACCTTGATCTGTCTACTAAATATCCTCCAAGACGTTCCTTCTGAAACATCATAGAAAAAACATTATAGAGAAAATTCCAAGGTGTCTCAGATGTAGCAGCGAAACCCCAAGACCTTGAGTTTTGATTCCATATGTTAAGAACCAAATATCAATATAGCATAGAAAAACCTCAGAAAAAGTACTCAACACCTTGAAAAAGATATAATTTCAGATAATAAGCCTCTTCAAGGGGGCAACCTCCTTTTACCCCACTTAAATGTTCAAGTACAAGATGATTCAAAATGAAAATGTCTCCTTGGTATATATAGGAGACTAAGAGGTATAATTAAAACTAATGGTCTAAAGCCGACATAAATAAAATAACATTACTAATACAATATTCTCCAATTAAGGGGTAATGAGACAATATTAGGGCTTAACAGTTTAGTAGTGGGGGACAACACAAAGTGGTATTAGATCTTCTGGTTCAATACCAGACCCATATAGGCCAAGGACTAGTGAGAATTTGGTAAATTTTTTGTTGTAGATCTTTTGTTTATGAAATATTTGGGGAAATTCTTGAAACCATAGTGAAATTTCTAAATTTCAAAGCAAATTCAGGTTGAATTTGCAATCAGAATGATTTAGGAGATGATCAATGACATTGATCTACAAGTTGTAGAGTTAAATTCATCATGGAAAGTCGAATTGTGTGTTTTAATGACGAATGAGGAGTTAGTAGAATCAACGAACCAAATCAAATTCGACTTGGAAATCAACAATCTAGATTCATTTGTATCGGTTAATGTTTTCAAGTGCATCGAAGAAAATTCAGAAAAATTATGAATCTTTTTAAAAATATAATTTTCAAATTTTTTTAAAAATTTCGTATAAATGATGACATGGACTGTATTGATGACATGGACCATACCTGTGATGTGGATTGACAAGGTCCATAGTGGCACTACCATGGCAGAAGAAGACATGGGTCGTGGAATAGAATTTTATGGATCAACCATCGAGATTGTGTTTGATTTTGAGATCAATGGTGCAGGTTCATCCTAGATTGGAAAAATATTTCTAATTTTTTAGAGTTCGGYGAGTTTCGGCGAAGTCCGAACAAAAACTTTGAAGMAAATMATTGATTTTTTATTGAACTTCRGAATTCGACGAAGTCCAAATGAAATTTGGAAGAAAATCATCGGTTTCCAAYGGAGAAAAGTGGAAGGAAATCATCGATTGTAGATCAATAGTCGAGATTCATCTTCAGAGTTTGGAAAAGTTTAGCAGATTGACGATTGAGATTCATCCTCAAAGTATGGAAAATTTTGGCAGATCAATGATCGAGATTCATATTTGGTGTTTGGTGAATTTTAGCATATCGATGATCGAGATTTGTATTAGGAGTTTGGAGAACTTTAGAAGATTGACGATTGATATTTTTCTTCAGAGTTTGGCGAAGTTTACCAGATCGACGGTTGATATTCATCTACAATATTGGTGAAATATTATAAAGAAACCTTTCTTAAAATTGTCGATGAAAGGAAATTATGGAGGGATAAAATATTGGTGAAATATTATAAAGAAATGTTTCTTAAATTGTCAATGCAAGGAAATTTTCAATCATTGATGGAGCGATCAGAGGTTGGTGAAATATTCTAAATAAACCTTTTTTAAAATAATCGATGAAAGGAAATCGTTGATCGCCAATGGAGAGATCAAAGATTGACAAAATCTTATAAAGAAAACCTTCTGAAAATCATCGATGGAAGGAAATTGTCGATTGCCAATTGAGGGAAAGGATGCTGAAATGGATGAATCAAGATATGAAATATGGACACCAACACCCATGTGTCATACATTGCTAGCTAGATTGCCACGTTAGTAGAGGTTTTTACGAAATCTCCCTAAAAATATATACTTTCTTTGTTTATAAGGGACATTATAGTAGAGGTGGGTGGCTAGAGGTTTTTGCAAAGGTTTTTTTTATCAATGCATCATTAAGGTTAACACGCATCAGTGCATAAATGAACAATAATGCACCGATGCATCCATATTCAAAATAACTTCCATAATTTATAATAAAAAATACACACACTACATAAAATGCACTAGTGTTTTTGAACATTATGCAATGTTGTGCCCCATTTTCGTTAGACACAACATGGTAGGGTAAATAAAAAAATTACCAAACTAATTTTCATTGTTACAATGCAAACCATGCTTCCAAACTCTCAAGAAAGCACTAATTCTCACTGTCCTTCCTAATACGCCATGTTTCTGGTGCTCTACACTAGCTTGGATAGCTCCATTGGTAGATTCCACACATTTCCAAATTTTGGAAATTACCACGAATTTTCATTTCCTCTCAATGGTGAAACCATGCCTCCTCGGGACATAAGAGGCTAGGTAATTTGTTTATTACCTTCCCATTTTCATTTTCATCAATCAAAATTTGAATTTAGCTCAAAATTTGGCTTTTTTCTTCATTTTTTCAATTCCACGTGGTGTGCCTGAACGCTTTGGCTCACCCTAAAGTGGTGCGTGTTAGTGTATGTCAGTCCTGTCAGTATCGAATGATAAAATATGATCTTTTAATGTCATTTGATAGAGTATTAGGTCAAATTATTATATTTTTTAAATAAAATTCGACATGCCTTTCTATTGTCAAATGAGTCTTGAGTCATCTCCTCCACTATGTCAACAAGACATTGAAGGCACCATTGCAATGAAATTTGAAAAGGACAAAGAGTATTGTATTGGTAGAGTCAATGAACACCTAGAAATTCTCCTAAAAAAGGACATGGAAATCAAGCTTCAGAGACACATGGCTAGGCATTATTATAGAAAGAACAAGGTATCCCAAGTTAGAATCAAGCAATTGAAGAAGAGGTTGAAAGAAACCCTAATGAGACAAAAAGAGAAGGATAAACTTGGATTGATAGCTGATTATTCTTTCATTCATTAACATATCATATCCTAGCTTCATGGAACAATTTTGGGCAAATTTTGAAAGTTTTATGTGAAATTTTGGTTTTTTGTGACTTTTGGCCTAAATTGGAAATATCAGTTCAGCCAAAAGCACAACGCCTTGGCGCTACACTTTTTCCTCAGACCCCCAAATGAAAAAAACTTTAAATTGATGGATATATAATCACATATACTAACATATATGCATTTTTGGTTCCTTGTCAACAAATTGATTGAGAGAAAATGCCTAAAAACAAGTCAAAGAATCACTCATTGCCACCTTTCTGGACTAGGCGCTGCGCTTTTGGGAGTAAATTTGGGAAAAAATATTTTTCTCTATCATGGAGTGTCCATTTGGCTTGTTTGAGGTGTCTAATGACAAATATACATCCTCATATTTCCAATGCATCTTTCAGAAGTGTATTTGGAGTAGTGGAAGGCCTTCAAAAATTCTTCACAAGCTAGGCGTTGTGCTTTAGCAGAGAAGCACTGCACTTTTACCTATCAATGCATTTTTCGACATTTTTCTCAGTAACTCTTGGGTTGATGATGTATTTACTCTGGTTATATGTGAATGTGATGTAATTAAGGTTGAATTGACTTTTTATAGTCATTTTGATGTAATTTTGGACCTCATTAATGAGGGGCAGCTATGTCAACTCTATTTGGAGGATTTGTTTTAACCTCCCTAGTCATTAGGGTTTGTTGGAGATATTCTTGTAGTCAGTTCCTACACTAAGGGATTTGACCCCTGAGAGAGGGGAGGTTGTTTTTTCGGTCTAGATGTATCTATTTTTCATAGAAATAAGGAGAGAAAAAGGCTTGGGAGCTATTGTACATCATATTTGTTTTTTGTAGAAATAATACACAGGAAGTTGCAACTATTATCTTGGGATTCCTTTGGTATGATGATTAATAGTGTTTTTCTTTATTTTTATCATCATTTTACATGTTTACTTCTCTTTTATACCATATTTATGTCTTCATATGATCATCTCTTGATTTTATAAGTAGATTTCATAATTTTATGCTCTATTTTAATGAGATTTTCATATTTTTGTCTTATTTCTTCTGATAAATGAATTCATAAACAAATGCTCATTTTGATCCTCACCTTTTTCATCCTGATTGTTAAGCCCTAATATTGATTCATTACCCCTTAATTGGGGCATATTACATTAGCAATGTTATTTTATTTATGTTGACTTTATTCCATTAATTGTAATTATACCTCCTAGTCTCCTATATATACCAAGGAAACATTTTCATTTGAAATCATCTTGTACATGAACATTTAAGTGGGGTAAAAGGAGGTTTTAATGGCTGAAGTGTCCTCAGACACACAATTTTATTAATAGGAAAATAAATTACATAAGAAACATTGCAAGAGTTTACATCCCAACAACTCAATACTCTTGCAATGAGCTATATATAGGCTAAAAGTACTAACAAACTCAAGATATGGATCACTTATTAAATAAACAAGTGTCCATTTACAATAAATGCTATCTTAACAATCTTAAAACAAATCTCCTAATTTAGAGCCTAAGATATGATACCTCTCTAGAGTCATATCTTTTACAACAATAATGTATCTCTAAAAGTCTACATTTATTTATCAAATATTGTAGATTATTAATTTAATATATTCTAAATTAATAATCTATTTATTCTAACTTTATAAACTATGATAATTGTATTTTGGATTATCTAACAGGTTTCCCACTGGAAGAGGCTTATTATCTGAAATTATCTATTTTTCAAGGCGTTGAGTACTTTTTCTGAGGTTTTTCTATGCTATATTGATATTTAGTTCTTAACATATGGTATCAGAGCTCAAGGTCTTGGGGTTTTGCAGCTACATCTGAGACACCTTGGAATTTTTTCTATAACTTTTTTTCTACAATGTTTCAGAAGGAATGGCTTGGAGGATATTTAGTAGAGGGACCAAGGTACTTCATGTTAAGATTTAATATCCCAAGGCCTTATAATTTCAGAGATACAAGCTATACAATATAGGGTTATGGAATCATCCTGAACTGAGTCATTGCGGAATTTTTGCTATAAAACATTTTCTGTAACGTTTCAGATCATGAAATTTTGAGGATATTCATAGAAATTAGTAAGGTATCTGTGGTAAAACATTCAGCTTTTGGTTCATCTTAAATTTGTATATACACCATGTGGAAGATAGGGTATCTGACTAGTCCTATTGACTAGTCTCAAAAAGGTGTTCCAGGTAAAACAATAATAACTTATTCCTAGAGTACCCAAATTGAGTGGGACTAGTTTCATTGGATAGTGGGAAGTCTGTATTATTTCCGGTACAAGTTTCATAATTGTATATCAATTATGTTTTGCGGGGCATGCTATACAAGTGAGATCTCCTGGAAAGGACAAAACATCAACAAGTTGTGGGGAAGTTATCGTAAATTTCACTTGGCACATCCAATTTTGATCAGACCTATGGTATTGTAGAGAAGAAATATTAGAGAACTACATAAAAGAAAGTTTCATACCCAGAAGGGCCGAAACTTGGGAGATACAATAGAAGAAAGATTGTCTAGCAGAACCACCTCAAAATCAAGGTTCAAAAGTGATACTTGGCCAACATGCCACCCAAAAAGGGAACTTCTACACCAAATAAGGCTCCAGACAATCCTACTTGGACTCTTGATGAAGGTGAAGAAATGTGTAGGGACATAAATTATTTTCAAAAGAAGATAGTAACAAAACATGAACTACAAGAGATGGAAGCTAAGCTGGAGGCAAAGATGGATGGTTTAAAAGAGGAGATCATGGAAGTATTGAAAAATTTCATAATAGAGAAGACACCTGAAAGTGAAAATGCATCCCATGAAATTCATGATGAGAACACAAGGAAGGTGAATCAAGAATGGAGAAAATCCAACTTTGGGTTGAAGACCAACCACGTTCCTAAGATTGATATGAGGAAGTTTGATGGCAAGGACCCAATCACATGGATACTTCAGATGGAGAAATTCTTTGATCTACATAATGTGCCACATACACGAAAGGTACAAATTGCTTATTTATATTTAGAACCTAATCAATTTGTAGGGTATTAGTGGATTTGTTCTCACAAATCACTCATCACTTGGACAATTTTCATGGAAGAAATGATAGCACACTATGAGGATACAAGGAGAAATACATTCTTTAGACAATTGATAAATCTCAAGCAAAAGAGTTTAGTTACAAAGCACATTGAGAACTTCCAAAGATTGAATATAAAGGTAACTGATATTCTATATGAGCACTTGATTGATATATTCATAGGAACTTTAAAGGATAACATTCAACATGAGGTTCGCCTTTGGCAACCCAAATCAGTGGAGAATGCATTTAAGGTGGCAAGAAATGTTGAAAGTAAAAATATGGCTATGGCTATTAGAAGGACCAATCCTAACATCCATAGAGAGAACAATGCTCCTTCTTCTAAAACACCTCAACCTACAAGGTTGACCCCTCAACAATTGGAGGAAAGGAAAGAAAAAGGTTTATGCTTTAATTGTGACAACAAGTACAATAAGGGACATAAGTGTGGTGAGAAGAAATTATTCTACATAGATTGCGAAGAGGAAGAAGAACAAGAACAAGAACCATCTCAAGATGAAAAAGTAGAAGCAAATTCTTCTGAAGCGTTGACTCCCACGATATCGTGTAATGCATTCGCTGGAATTAGCACTCCTCAAACCCTCAAGATTGAAGGATACATCAAAAAGAAAAAGGTAATAGTCCTAATTGATTCTGGCAGTACTCATAATTTCATTCACTATAAATTAGCCAAAACTCTCAATTACTTTGTATATTTAGTGCCAGAGTTTCAAGTAATCATTGCAAATGGAGGAACTATTAATTGCTCAGGAAAATGCAATAAGATCAATCTTACTGTGGGGGGATATGTAATGAATAGTCCAATGATTTCTATACCCATGGGTGGTGCAGATGTTGTACTAGGAATCCAATGGTTACAATCATTAGGAACAATGGATTTTAATTTTCAAGAAATGTTCATGAAATTTTCATGGGAAGGAAAAGAAATTGAGTTAAGAGGTATCACAGGGAAACCCAGTAAGGTGATAAGCTCTAATGTCATGAAAACATTATTGAAAACGGGGCATCAAGGCGTTAGTGCACAACTATGCTCACTAGATGTTCAAACATCTAAGCCATCTATTCTTCAAGATGTCCAAGGGATCATTGATAAGCATTCCAAAGTATTTGAAGATATTCCCAAAGGTCTTCCACCCACTCGAAATCATGATCATGAAATTCACCTAATTCTTGGGAGTGTTTCTCCTAACATCAGGCCATACAGATATCCTTACGCCCAGAAGAGTGAAATTGAGTGCATGGTTGAAGAAATGTTAGAGGCTGGCATTATTAGACCTAGCCAAAGTTCTTACTCTGCACCAGTGGTAATGGTAATCAAAGAAAGATAGCTCATGGCGTGTGTGTCCAGATTATATAGAGCTCAACAAGATCACTATTAAAGATAAGTTTCCCATTCCCGTCATTGATGAATTGTTAGATGAACTACATGGAGCAATCTATTTCACAAAATTGGATCTCTGTTTAGGGTATCATCAAATCAAAATGAAGGAAGAAGATATCCCAAAAACAACATTCCAAACTCATAAAGGCCATTATGAATTTTTGGTCATGCATTTTGGCCTTACAAATGCACCTTCCACATTCCAAGGGTTGATGAATTCCATTTTCAAGCCCTTCCTTCGAAAATTTGTGTTAGTATTTTTTGATGATATACTAATCTATAGCAAGTCTTGGGAGGATCATGTGAAAAATGTTGAAAAGGTGATACAACTACTAAAGGAGAAACAACTATATGTCAAACCATCCAAATGTTTCTTTGGAGTGAAGGAGGTAGAGTATTTGGGTCATATTGTATCTCATGAAGGTTGTTGTGCTACTTATATGTTTAGTATAGTGCACTCTTTAATTATCAATCTAGGATTTGTAATCAACAGAGTTGCAAGACACCAGTAAGAAGGTAATTCTAATGTCATGGGTATAGAACTATTCTAGATTATGCATGTTGGAAACAAAACAAACTAGAAAATCAAAAAAAACTTTGGTTGTCTTTCACAGAGAGGTTATCTACTCCATTATGGTAGATGCAAGTATGAGATGGAGTTCTTTGATATATCAACTCTGCTATCTGACCCATAAAACTAACTATGCAATCACACTTCTGAAAGGGAAATCACACATCAATCATCAAGACATAGCATGGGTAGTTCAATAGTCAATATACTGAGTATGTTGTGGTTCACAATGTGTTGTTGTAAACTTCACTAGTTCTCCATCAATTATGTCTGACTACTGCTACCAACATTCATGTCCATGAAACAAAATCAAATTCATAAAAATATAAATAGAGAATATGCAAAACATAGTAAGTAAAGATCTCCAAACAATCGTATAATCGAAATCCTAGTCTAAACTATACTGCTATCATCTGAAAGAATTAAGATTCATCTAATCTAACATCTATACTATTGAAATCAACTATTAACACTAATCTATAAGGATGTTGACCTTTGTTGGGAGGTGGGCCCTTGCCACTACAACAGGTCAACGATTGGAGTCTACAGTAAGCTTCCTTTCAATCCACGCATTCCTCTTACTCAAATTTCAAAACATAGAATTAAACTATGCTAACAACTCAACTAACATTCATTCATAAATGATCAAGACCTGAAAATAAATGGCATCCTTCTATTAAAATTCAACTCAAAATATGTTCTATAATATGTAACGTTGCTTCACATGATGGATTATACTAACTCTCTACTACCTCCACCATCCTTACCATGACTATTTAAACAATCTTAGTCATGAAACACAAGGAGGTGAAATATTTAGCAAATCAGTCAATTGTCAAATTTATATATTTGGTTACATATTTTAAGCTTCATCCTCATGACACAAAGTGTATGAGGATGAAGCAATAAACAAACAAGCTTATCATAACCTTGCTAGAGCTTTAATGATTCAACAAACATCCAACAATTATCTTTGGTATGATCTGGGGCTAAACTTAGTATATTCTTCTTCCTATATTGGTACCGGATCGTCACAAGTGAGATTCGGTAAATGGTACCGGATCTGAACAATATGCAATTGGTTGGTACCGGACTAGAATATTCTGCGGTCGTTGGTACCAGATCACGACAGTGGATGGTTCAGTACCATATCTGAATGGAAGGTGCGCTTGGTACCGGATTCAAACAGTGGAAATTTGGCACATAAGTATCGGATGGCTGAGTTGGTATGGCTAAACTGGTATAGAAAGGCTGGACTCATCTAGAGGTCAAAGGTTATACACGGCAAATTAAAACATTAGTACATGAAACATTTAGTCTCCTAGCTCAATAAACCACAAAAATGCATGAATTAATTATACTTTACCTTATGAGCTCATCAATGGCTAATGGTAGTGTTCTTTGTCATTTATCCAAGCTTAGGTAAGCCAAAAAGGTATAGATGAGGAGTATAATAGGGTAGTGGGGATGTCAATTTAGAGGCTTAATATTCCCCCATGCCAAAACCATTGCATTTCCTCATGCAACTAAAACAAACCCAAAAATTTTCAAAATTTGAGACTCCATTCTTTACTTCTGTGGATCAATGATGTTGATGGTTGAGGCTTCTGCTTTCAGCTCCCTTTTTATGACCCTAATGTATTGTAAGAGTCTTAGTACCTTCTTGAGATTATTAGAAGTCTCTTCATGGTCATCTTGAAGTTGTTGCCTGGTTGCCTTTAGTTGCTCGTTTTCCTTTTTGATATACCTGTCCAATAGTTGGTATTCCTTCACTTGTTTGAGTTCCTGGTTTTGTTTTTGTAGCTCCCCAATCTTTTTCTTCAACTGTGCTTTTGTTAAGATTCTTTTTGACTCCATTTTTTTTGGCTGGATGTATTCTCTTTCCTCCACTTCCTCCCTCATCCCACATAAATTAATAGTGACTTGTTCCTCAGTCAAACTAGGGATGTCATCCTGGACTGATAGGTCTTCAGAAGGGAAGGTAAGATCTATTGGATATTCATGTGTATGAGGGCTGACAACTACTTTTCCTTTATTTTCCATGCTCCTTCTGGTTATTTTACAAGGGGGTACTAGATCAGGGGTGCTCACGGGATTCATTTTCTTCTTTCCTATTTGTGAAATGGTTATAGGGGATTGTTCTATATACTATTCACTTTTATTTTCTGAGCTGTTCTTCTCTTTCCTCACAGTTTTTGTCCTATGACCCTTCTCCTCAAGTGCTACTATTGAAGTCTCCTCTACTAATGTGGTTTTACCTTTTGATTCTTGACTTTTAAAAATCTTATTGACTGTGAAGGAGGGCCTTGCTTGTTTACTAGCTTTATTTTTTTGGTTCACTGTTCTGGATGATGATGGAGTTACCTTATCTTTCTTGCCATTTTCTTTTTTGGAGGTTCCTTATCTTTCTTTGGAGTAATCTAGGCTTCCTCTACAGGTTTTTTTTCTATGGGAAGGTGTTGAGTAATGAGGATTTTCCAGCTAATCCTTTGCTTCCTGATTTCATGAAAAACTAACATCTTAATAAGACCTTGATGGTAATTGATACTCTTCTCAGTTTTGGATTGGGATTTGACACCTCTTACCATCTTGTTCAGACTCATCCATAAAAAATATGAGAAATCAATTTCAAGGCCTCCTTCAAACTGTAATAGAAGACTAAGATGATATATGAAGGTTACATCATACCTTCCCTCACAAGTGAGGAATCATTGAAGACTAGCAAGCATTGGATGATATTCTTCCTTGATATAGTTCCTAGGAATCCCCTTTTTCCAATCAGGGTGTTGATGGCCTTCTTTCAAAAATCATTGGCACATTTCCTTGCTGATTCCTACTCCTTTGAAGTACTTGGCTCCTCTATTAGGTAATCCCATGGCTTCCCTTAAGGTTGCTTCATTGATTGTTAGTTGCAGATTGCCTATGTGCACAATCTCTCCTTCGTAACCCTGAATAAATGCGTGAGATACCTTCTCATGACAGCTTGTGAATTTCTCCAAAAATGGCATCCATCCCTCTCTAGCATACTTCCCTCTACACAGTTGGAACTCCTCAGTCTCTCTATAAATCTAGAAGAATGGTTCATGTCTACTTACAACCATCTTTATAAATTGTGAGAAAAATTGGGTTGTAGCGCAAGGATTTAGTCAAATGATGAGTGTAAGGGTTTGGTACCGGAGATCACAGGGAGGAGTAAGATTGGAACTAGAGAAAAATTGGTAACGGAAAAACAACTATGGTGACGGTGTCGCTAATTCGAATGGTGAGTTTAAGAAAATATGCCGCAAAGAAAAATTAAGACAAGATGAGGCTCATCTGGATGGCTTCGCCACCCAGATAAGCCATTTCATTTTTTCCCGTTAGTGCAATGATGGGGACGGAACGTTGGGTATGAAAGCATCATTGTTGTTTGGGATAGGTGATTGGACTTCTAATCGGTGAATTTGATGTTGAATCGTGGCTCATGACACGAGATAAGTTCATGATTTCTTAAGGACGAAGCACGTTCGTGGCTCATCATTACTAGACATGCTCCATATTCACACTTTTGATGTGATTTTTCCTTCAATCATTTTCAAGCGCTTATGTGATGAGAGGATTGATTAAGGTTATGCATATGGGTATGAGGGAGTGAAAGTTAGGTGCATGGTTTTAACACTAAGGTCATAAGATCTAGTATACATTTTCATACCTATTGTAGTTTTATAAGAAAAGGAAAATAAATAATACCATGTTACCTTTTCTTTTATCATTTTATGATCAATACCCATAGCATATGCGACTTCCTTTGTATTTGAATCTTGTAGATTGTCAAAGTTCATATTTTTTAGATAGAGTTTTCTGGAAGCTTGGTACTAGAATTTCCTGTACTTCATGAAACTTCTTTATTCTATGCTTATCTTCTTTTGTGTCTGATTCTATAGGGTTGTAGGGTGAACATGCTAGTTTCTGAAGATGATATGTGAGTCTGAAAAAGAGTTCTGAAGGAGATCTTTGACCCTCCCCCATGCCAAGGATGTTGCATATATTTATGCAAGAAGATTCAACACTCTGTATCATAATGGAGAAAAGATGATAAGAGAAAGGANTTTATCATTTTATGATCAATACCCATAGCATATGCGACTTCCTTTGTATTTGAATCTTGTAGATTGTCAAAGTTCATATTTTTAAGATAGAGTTTTCTGGAAGCTTGGTACTAGAATTTCCTGTACTTCATGAAACTTCTTTATTCTATGCTTATCTTCTTTTGTGTCTGATTCTATAGGGTTGTAGGGTGAACATGCTAGTTTTTGAAGATGATATGTGAGTCTGAAAACGAGTTCTGAAGGAGATCTTTGACCCTCCCCCATGCCAAGGATGTTGCATATATTTATGCAAGAAGATTCAACACTCTGTATCATAATGGAGAAAAGATGATAAGAGAAAGGAAACCAAATCAAATTCCAAAAGTACATTTATCACCTAGCATATGATCACATGCCTAACAATTTTGAAATTGTCTTTCTTTTGATGACTTATTGACAAGGGTAGAATTCAACAGTGAAGACATGGAGGTGTTTATATTTTTGCCGGAAGAAAAGATCCAACCTAACATGCTTAAGAGATTTACTATCATTAGATGTTATGGATAAATTTCACAGTATAAGTATATTAAACTCCCTAGTTAGGGCTCCACTCTTAAGAGTTTCCTTCTTAGGTAATGTAGGCTTTAGATGTCAGACCAGTAGGGTTGACTTAGGGTAATTCTCAAATGGACATTTGCTTGTAATAATTATCTTTGTTTATTAATCTGGATTCGTATCTCCTAGATGTTAACAATGAGCTTTGCTTGTAGTGTTTATCTTTTAGATGACAAAAGTGGATTTTTCAATCAAACAAGTATAGATGAGACATTTCTCAACCAGAACCCACTGCCAACAAGCCTGTTTAGTACTCCGGTGGGGTAGTTGTGATAATTAGTGAGAGACATCCCTTCCCCAGGAAGAATGCCCCATTTCCAACAGGCATGTTCAGTACCCTGATGGGTTTGCCTAGTCATACCACAAACTGATACCCGCTACCGGCAGACCTGTTCAGTATCTTGGTGGGTAAGTCTCTTAAACCCTTTTTCCATCAGAGGCTTCTTGTCCATAGTCACCTATTTCGATTTTTATTAAAGAGTGCTTTTGCATGGTGACAGGGGAGGCTCGTCTGAAAACCTTTTTACATGCTAGGATGGTATTGGGTTGGAAGGTATATTCTCTTATTTGGATGTATTTAAATATTTGTCTGAAGGAAAAATAAACTTTTGTTTTGCACATTGGATCCAGATGTATAATTTTGTCTGAGTTTGTCCATAAGAGAATGACCTAAAGTTACCTTAGGGTACTGATACATCCTCTTCCATAAAAAATTTCCTAGTGTGCCCATGACAGAGAGTATTCATATACTCATATGTAACTCTTTAGAAAATATAATCCAATGAATACTATTGAAGTCTAGTTAGGGTGAGATAGTTACTTCTAGGCTAATATAGTTTTTATCCCTTTAATCATGTTGAAATACTGGATAAAGGAAACCTCTAGACTTTGAAGCAGATTAAGCATGGTTCTTTTAACAATCATAGGTAAAGATTATGTCTTCTTTGTCAACCAAAAGAAATTAAAATACTTCCTTTTAGATAGCAACAGAACCAAAAGAAATTAAAAAAATTTCCTTTTAGCTAGCAACATAACCAAAAGAAAAAAAACAAATTCTTCATTTTAGCTAATGACAGAACCAAAAGAAATTAAAAATTCTTCCTTTTAGCTAGCAACAGAACCAAAAGAAATTAAAAATTCTTCCTTTTAGCTAGCAACAGAACCAAAAGAAAAAAAAAAGAAAAAAAATCTTCCTTTTAGCTAGTGACAGAACCAAAAGAAATTAAAAATTATTCCTTTTAGCTAGCAACATAACCAAAAGAAATTAAAGATACTTCCCTCTAGTTAGCAATAGAGCCAAAAGAAATTATTTCTTCATAAGGACTACCATTTTATGCTTCATTCGGCTTCTTGGTTCCAACTTAAGTGGTTGTTGCATGGCTTCATACTTCATATTAATTGACATAATATTTTGAAATATGCGTAGCATTCCTTGTCAATTAGGTGATGTGTCCTGATAATACTGTATAAGGAAAGACTTCTGGTACTGAACCAGCACAGGACTGATGGTACCAGACCAGAACAAGATTTATGGTACCAGAGCAAAACAAAGTATTGTTGATGCCTACAAACTGATGTTTAGCAAGTTCTTGAAGGATCAAATAAATTATAGAAATCTACTTTCAAAAAATGCGAAAGTAAAACAAAAGGAGGTAAGAATCCCTTGTTACCTTCAGCTTATTAAAAAAACACAATCCACACCTATGTACAAATGTTAAAAAAAAAATAAACCAATCAATCACCTGCATATCTAAATTCTATAGTATACGAGCCAAAAAATCCTCTTTTGATAGAGGTTTGTTATAAATTCTCAACCGGTGACCATTCACAAGTAGTGGTGTCTGTTGTTCATCAATTTCCTTTATCCTGATTGAACCATTATCATAGACAGTGTCAATTTCGTAAGGTCCCATCCAACGAGTAGTTAACTTACCTTTGAAGTTATTGAATCTTTTGTCATACAACAGGGCCCAATCTCCTTGTTGAAAATTTTTCTTTTTGAGATATCTATCATGCCATTTTGTTCTATGCTCTTGAATGAGGGTGGTTCTTTGAAGTGGTTCCTGCCTAATTTTATCCAAATCATTAAGTTGCAAGAGTCTTTGTTGCTGGGATTCATCCAAGTTCAAGCCAACTTGTACTGCAGTCATGAAGGTTTTGATCTGGAATTCTATGGGGAGAAGTACCTACTTCCCATACACCAACTCGTAGGGTGTATGTCTTGTTGTATTCCTTCATGTGATTCTATAAGCTCATAAGGATTCTAGTAATCTATCAGCCCAGTCCTTGTGGTGTAGCTATACTGTTTTGGTAAGAATGGACTTAATCACTTTGTTGGTAGATTCTACTTGTCCATTTGCCTGTGGATCTAAGGGTGTATATTTCTTGTGTTTAATTTGGTACTGTTCTGTAATAGCTTTGACTAGATTAGAGGTAAATTGAGTTCCCTGATCAGTCACAATTTCTCGAGGTACACCAAATCTAGTAAAGATTTCATTAAAAAGGAAATCTACCACTGATTGTTCACTTACAGTTGGTAAAGATTTTTCTTCAACCCACTTAGTCACATAGTCAGTACATACAAGTATGTACTTTTTCTTTTTAGATGCAGGGTTAATGGGCCCTACAAAATCTAATGCCCATTTCTTGAAAGTCTCAATGACTACTTGGGCTTGAAGTGGCATTTGGTATCATGTAGTAGGCTTACCCATTCGTTGGAATTCATCACAATTGGATACATAGGTTTTAGCATCTTTGAAAATATGAGGCCAATAATAACCAGATTGCAGAAATTTATAAGCGGTCCTCTTGTCTGCGAAGTGTCCTCCACAAGGGCCATCATGATAGGCTTGCAAAATATCATGAATTTCATCTTCCCTTACACATATCCCGATTACCAAATCTGGTCCTGTTTTGTAGAGACGATCATTGTTCCACATATAGTTTGCACTTAGCTGAATTACTTTCTATTTTTCTCTAGGAGACAATTTCTGAGGCATCTTCCCTGTCACAAGATAGTTAGCTACATCTTCATACCAAGGAGTGAATGTAGAAATAGCAAACAAATTTTCATCAGGAAATTTATCTTCTATTGGTGCGTTATCTCCTAGATTAATCATTCTAGATAAGAAATCAACCACAATATTATCCTTACCAGGTCTATCAATAATGTTGATATTGAACTCTTCTAATAATAACATCTATCTTGTAACTCTAGGATTTGTTACAGGTTTTTTCATTAAGAATTTGATGGTTGAATGATCAGTGTGTACAAAATATTGATATCCTATAATATAGTGTCTAAATTTATTGATAGCATGGACCACAACTAGCAATTCTTTTTCTATGACCGTATAATTAATTTCAACTGGAGACAGATTTTTACTGACCAAGTAAATAGCGTAAGGCATTTGATTTTCCCTTTGTCTAAGAACTACCCCAAGGGCTATATCTGAGGCATCGGTATAGATATGAAAAGGAAGGAACCAATTTGGTCCTCTTAATATAAGGGTAGTTGACAATTTATGTTTTAGAGTCTCAAAAGATATTTGGCATTCATCATCCCACTTAAATTCGACTTCTTTAGATAATAACTTGAATAAAGGGGTAGCTAGGCTTGTAAAATTCAGAATGAATCTTCTATAGTAGCCAGCATGCCCTCAAAATATGGGAACTTCCTTTTGTGAGGAAGCTATTATGATTTGTGTGATAATATGAGTCTTTGCCGGATCAAATCTCATTATAGAACCAGAGATGTGATGTCCCAAAATAATACCTTCAATGAGCATCATCTTTGACTTTTCATTACTTAGGGAAAGATTAGTTTCCTTGCACCTAATCAAGACTTTTTCTAGACTGGTCAAAGCTTCTTAGAAGTCTTTTCCATGGACTGTAAAGTCATCCATGTAGACTTCCACGCAATCATTGGTCAAATCAGAAAAAATGGCTAGGACATCCCTTTGAAAGGTGGCTGGGGCATTGCAAAGTCCAAAAGGAAGAACCCTATAAGCATAGGTTCCCCATGGGCAGGTGAAAGTGGTCTTCTCTTGGTCTTCGGGTCTATTTGTATTTGGTTATAACCACTAAACCCATCTAGGAATGAAAAATACTTCTTTCTGGACAAAGTATCCAACACCTGATCAATAAATGGTAAGGGAAAATAATCCCTATGGGTGGCTTTGTTCAACTCCCTAAAGTCTACACATATTCTCCACTTACCATTTTTCTTGGGAACTATGACAAGTGGAGACACCCATTGACTATATGAAATGGGGTATATGAGATTGGCTTGAAGGAGTTTTTGCAATTCCTCTTTTACAATATCTTTAAGGGATGGATTCATCCTTTGCTGAGGCTGTCTAACTGGACTGATTTGGTCATTAGTGTAGATATGATGTGTGCATCTGTCAGGGTGAATGCATTTCATGTCTGCATAATCCCATGCAAAGGCATCAAATTGTCTTTGGAGCATTTCAATTACTTATGTCTTTTGTTTTGCTTCCAAACTAGAGTTGATATACAAAGGTTTTCCTGGGATAATCTCAACAAGTTCATTACTTTCTTCCTTCTATGAGGGAGATGGTGATAAAGTATATAATTGAGTGATATCAAGGTGCCAAGTTTGTTGAAATTCGGAACTGAAAATGTGTGACAACTCTGCAAAAGACCTCGGATATTCAATACAATTTGTATCAACCAAAAATAAACTTAAGACTTGTTCATTTGATTGTTCTTGCATTCCTTTTACCTGTTCAAGTGTTAACAGGGGTCTGATGAAATCTTCTTCTCCCTAAGGGTTTTCTAACCAGACAGGTATCTCATGTGCCGATTGGGCAGGAGAAAAGAGGACAAGCTTTTGGCTATGTGTGCCATTGGATATAGTCATCTCACCAGACTGAAAATTGATAAAGGCATATGATGTGGCTAGCCAAGGACAACCAAGAACCAGAGGGTGTCCTGGTTTGGATGATTATTTAGAATAGATGACTAAAAAGTCTACTGGATATTCCCAAGAAGCTAGAGTGACTGTGACATCATCTAGACTTCCTGCAGGGCTAATGACCGACTTATCTGCCAACTCTATCATGGTTTGGGTTGGTATTAACTGGTTGATTTGGAGCTTTTGCATAGTGTCAAAAGGCATTACATTAATTGTTTCACCCAAATCAATGAGTATGTTTGGTAAAGAAATAACATTAATTTCAATAGTGACTACTAGGTTCCTAGGGTCATTATATTTGTATGGCATTTCATAAATAAATTCAGATAATTGTCCCACCACCTGAACAAGGGGAGGTCCCTTCTTCTTCCTTCCTAGTTTATTAAGCCAAAGATCCCTTATGATTTTGGCATATATGGGGATATCCTTAATGTCTTGTAGCAGAGGTATTTTTATATATACATTTCGTAATTCATCCTCTATATCTTTGTGCAAGGGTGGGTCAAGTTTCTTCACTAATAGTCTTTCGAGGTAGGGTGGAATATTAACTTGTTGAGGTACTCATACATACTGAGAAGTGATTAGAATAGGAGGGGAAGTCTCTTCTTCTACAGGGGTGGTTTGAGTGTTTTCTTCCTTAGAATGATTATCATTTTCTTCCTGAATTATTACTCCAGGATTTGATTGATTTACAATTTTCCCTGATCGTAGTGGAATTTCATAGGTGGGAATGGTTTGAACTTTTGTATTTTGCACAGGGTGGGTGGGTCGATTATTGGGGTTAGGGATTGGCTGGGCAGGGATTGTTGTTGGTCTCAGAGGGTTGTGGGAAGCTTGGTTTTGTGGTTGTTGATTGGCATTTATAGGTACTTGTTGTTGCTGGTTAGGGTTCAAGGGGGTTGTAAATTGATGTTGTATAGGAGGTGGGAGTAAATATTGCATCTGTGGTGGGTTAAATCCAGGTAGTAATTGGGAAATGTTTGCAGGATACTATGGATATGTAGGGTAAGAGGGATTCCCATACACAAGCCCCCTCCAACCTTGTTGCCAAGGTTGAGTTTGAGCTTGATGAGGTGTTCATTGTGGATAGGTCATTGGGGGAGGACCCCATTCTTGTTGTTGATACTGTGCATTAGGGTCATAAAATGCATTGGGGTTTTGTGCTCTCCAAGGTCTTCTAGAAGGGTATGATTTTTCTTGTGAGACTCCTCCCCTATACATGGCTTGTAGTTCAAGAAGAGTTGGACACTCAGATGTGGGGTTCTCTAGTGTACACAGGCCACAGATTTCTATGACATTTAATGGACATTCTTTCTCACCATGCTTCTTTCAGCATCTAGGACAAAAGATTGATAAAACAGTCTCTTCTTCTTGTTTCTTTTTCATTTTTAGGGTATCTAACTGGTTACTGATTGTGCTCAAGATGTTTGTTTTAAAGTTCTCTAATAAGTTTCCTAACTCAATTCTGGTGACAGTTCCTAAGCTTTGTCTTGTATTTTTGCTAAAAGAATCTCTTGGTGCTTTGCCTGTTTTAGATTGTCCTCTTGAATATCTTCTACAGTAATATGCAATCTTTGCAAAAGGATTTTGGTGCACATCTCCTGAACTTAAAAAATATAAAACTTTTATGCATTCATCTCTAATACCCTTCAAAAATACGGTTCTTACTACATCTGGGTCTATGGTGAATAATTTTGATTTCTGGTAGTTTTATAAGAACCTTTCTAAGTAGTCTTTAGGGCTTTCATCTTTTGTTTGCTGCATTTTAAAAATGTCATTTTTATCATTATCCTTACAATAGTCTTGGTATTTTCGTAAAAATGTGTCTTTCATCTGATCCCAAGAGAGGATTGTATTTTCTCTTAAGCTCATGAACCATCTTAAGGATGAATATTTCATTGTAGCAGGAAAGAGCTTAAGTTTTTGGGCATTGTTTAAGTAGTTATAGCTTCTACATAATATGTCAAACTCGAATAAAAATAAATATGGATCTTCAGTTGACATACCTCTGGAAGTGGGTAACAATGATAGTGGGATATTCTTCATGCTGATGTTTCTGGAAATATCCAAGATTGAAAACCCAAAGGTCTCATTCTCAATGGCTACATTTCCTTCTTCTTCTGCCATTCCACTAATAGATGGTTTAGAAACTGGATTTTGTGTGTCTCCTGAACATTTAGCAGATTCACGTTCTGCCCACCCCAATGTTGATTCTTCCATTTTAAGTTTTTCTTCTGGAGCCTTGCTGGCTCCCCTTGAACTTTCTCCTGGTGGAATTTTTCCTGCACCAGTGTCAGTTGGATTAGTGGGGGGGGGTTGTTTTTGAATCTTTAGAACTTACAAATCTACCCTTATTATCTATATATCTATGCATAAAATGGAAATTTGATTCTTAACTGAATTGAAATCCTAATTCTATCTAGAAGGTAAGAAGACAACCTAGCTTTGGAGAACCCCACTCTAGTGGTTGTGTGTCTCTTCACTCACGTCTTAAAAATTTTATCCTCTCCCTCAAGAAGCCTTTAAAATCATTCAGAAACTATGCAAACAATCTAAGTTAAAAAGCACTTCCTATCATTTGTAACTCCTCGACAACGGCTCCAAAATGTTGTGCTACTTATATGTTTAGCATAATTCACTCATTAATTATCAATCCGGGATTCGTAATCAATAGAGTTGCAAGACACCAGTAAGAAAGGTAATTATAATGTCATGGGTATAGAACTATTCTAGATTATGCATGCTGGAAACAAAACAAACTAGCAAATCAAAACACACTTTGGTTGTCTTTTACAGAGAGGTTATCTACTCCATTATGGCACATGCAAGTATGAGATGGAGTTCTTTGACAGATCAAATTTTCTATCTGACCCAGAAAACTAACTATGCTTTCACAGTTCTGAAAGGGAAATCACACATCAATCATCAAGACATAGCATGGATAGTTCAATAGTCAATATACTGAGTATGTTGTGGTTCACAATGTGTTGTTGTAAACTTCACTAGTTGTCCATCAATTATGTCTGACTACTGCTGCCAACATTCATGTCCATGAAACAAAATCAAATTCATAAAAAAATAAACAGATCATATGAAAAACAAAGTAAGTAAAGATCTCCAAACAATCGTATAATCGAAATCCTAGTCTAAACTATACTGCTATCATCTGAAAGAATTAAGATTCATCTAATCCAACATCTATACTATTGAAATCAACTACTAACACTAATCTATAAGGATTTTGACCTTTGTTGGGTGGTGGGCCCTTGCCACTTCAACAAGTTAGTGACTGGAGTCTACAGTAAGCTTCCTTTCAATCCACGCATTCCTCTTACTCAAATTTCAAAACATAGAATTAAACTATGCTAACAACTCAACTCACATTCATTCATAAATGATCAAGCCCTGAAAATAAATGACATCCTTCTATTAAACTTCAACTCAAAATGTGTTCTATAATATGTAGTGTTGCTTCACATGTTGGATTATACTAACTCTCTACTACCTCCACCATCCTTGCCATGACTATTTAAACAATCTTAGTCGTGAAACACAAGGAGGTGAAATATTTAGCAAATAAGTCGATTGTCAAATTTATATATTCGGTTACATATTTTAAGCTTCATCCTCATGACCCGAAGTGTATGAGGATGAATAAATAAACAAACAAGCTTAGCATAACCTTGCTAGAGATTTAATGATTCAACAAACATCCAACAATTATCTTTGGTACGATCTGGGGCTAAAATTGGTATATTCTTCTTCCTATATTGGTACTGGATCATGATAGGTGAGATTTAGTAAATGGTACCAGATCCGAACAGTATGCAATTGGTTGGTACCAGACTAGAACAGTCTATGGCCGTTGGTACTGGATCGCGACAGTGGATGGTTCGATAGTGGATCTTAATGGAAGGTGCGCTTGGTACCGGATTTAGACAGTGGCAATCTGGCACATAGGTACCGTATGGCTGAGCTGGTACAGAAAGGCTCAACTCATCTAGAAGTCAAAGGTTATACATGGAAAATTAAAACATTAGTGCATGAAACATTTAGTCTCCTAGCTCAATAAACCACAAAATCCATGAATTAATTATACTTTACCTTATGACCTCATCAATGGCTAATAGTAGTGTTCTTTATCATTTATCCAAGCTTAGTTAAGCCAAAAAGGTATAGATGAGGAGTATAATAGGGTAGTGGGGTTGTCAATTTAGAGGCTCAACAAAGGTGTCAAGGTAGACCCTAACAATATTAAGGCCATGATAGACTGGCCGATTCCCAAAACATTGAAGAATCTTAGAGGATTTTTGGGTTTGACAGGTTACTACAGCAAGTTTGTTCGACACTATGGAAGAATAGCAGCACCTTTAATGACACTAACTAACAAGGATGCATTTTCATGGACTCCAGATGCAACTAAATATTTTTAACAACTTAAAGAGGTGATGTGCAAAGCTCCTATCTTAACCACTCCAGACTTCACAAAAACCATTATTGTGGAATGTGATGCCTTGGGAAATGGAATTGGTTTTGTCCTAATGCAAGAAGGAAGGCCCTGGCATTTGAAAGTCGACCACTCAAGGGAAAGGACTTACACAAACCCAATTATGAGAAGGGAATGATGGAAATACTACATGCATTGAAGAAATGGCGTCCTTACCTAATAGGTAGGCACTTCAAGGTCAAAATAGATCACGATAGTCTTAGATACTTCTTGGAACAAAGACTATCTTCAGAAGAACAACAAAAATGGGTAACCAAGATATTGGGTTATGATTTTGAAACCGTCTATAAAAAGGGGAAGAAAAATGTTGTGGCAGATGCACTCTCAAGAAAGGATGAAGATGTTGAGGCCTTTCTTTGTGCTATCTCGATCATCCAACCCAATTGGATAATATAAGCAATGGATGAATGGAAGAATGATGAAAAAGTGTGGACTCTCATTCAAAGGTTGCAACAGGATTCCGGTGCATTAGATACATTTACATGGAAAAATGATTCACTATGGTACAAAGATCGCTTATATTTATGTAAGAACTCCCAACTCAAACAAAAGGTACTATTGGAATTGCACACCTCTCCAGTAGGAGGGCCCTTGGGATTTTTGAAAACCTACCATAGAGTCAAGAAGGATTTTTTTTGGGATGGTATTAAGACTGATGTTCAAAGGTTTGTGGTAGAATGTTTGGTTTGCCAAAAAAATAAAGTTGAAACAATTAAGACCCTAGGTCTTTTACAACCATTAGCCATCCCCAGTCAGCATTGGGAGGATGTTTCCATGGATTTCATCACAAGGTTACTGAAGTCTGAAGGAAAGAGTGTCATCTTGGTGATTGTTGATAGATTGACCAAGTACGCACACTTTTGTGCACTCTCTCATCCCTTCAAATCTAGTATAGTTGCCACTGCATTCATGGAGACAGATCAAAAGCTACATGGCAGCCCAAAGATTATTGTAACTAACAGAAATCCCATCTTCATTGGACATTTTGGACATAATTATTTTCTTGCTTGGGTACTCAATTGGCTCATAGCTCATCCTATCATCCTCAATCTGATGGACAAACTGAGATAGTGAACAAATGTCTCGAAGGCTACATTCATTGCTTTGTCTCTGATAAACAAACACAATGGTTCAAATGGTTACCCTTGGCAGAATGGTGGTATAACACTTTTTTTCATACTGCAACAAAAATGACACCATTTATGGCACTTTATGGATACCACCCTCCTTCCATCACTTCTTCTCTAAATGAAAAATATAAGATTCAAGCAATGGAAGATCACATCGAGAATCAACAACAAGTTCCTCAAATCTTAAAGGACAACCTAACTATGGCACAAAATCGCATGAAACAACAAGAAGATCAACATCGTAGTGAAAGAAGTTTTGAAGTAGGGGATTGGGTGTTTTTAATACTACAACCATACAAATAGATGTCCTTCAAGAAAGCCAAGAAGGATAATAAATTATCACCAAAGTACTATGGCCTTTATAAGGTGTTGCAAAAGATTGGTACTATGGCATACAAATTGGAGTTGTCTGCATATTCATGAGTACACCCAGTTTTCCATGTTTCATTCGTAAAGAAGGTTATAGGCAACAAGATCCCAGTTCAAACTATATTGCCAAAAATTGACAAGGAAGGAAAAATCATATTGGAGCCTAAAGCCATCATTGACACAAGAATTCACCAGCTGAGGAATAGATCCATTTCAGAGTATCTCATTAAATGGAGGAAACTACCGGTTGAGGATTCCACTTGGGAAGATGAGTCTTTTATACAGAAGAATATAGATTTACTCAAGTGTTGTGGACAACACTTGTCTCAATGGAAGGAGCATGTTAAGACGTAATATTGGCTCATTACCCCTTAATTGGGGCATATTACATTAGTAATGTTATTTTATTTATGTCGGCTTTATTCCATTAGTTGTAATTATACCTCATAGTCTACTTTATATACCAAGGAGACATTTTCATTTGGAATTATCTTGTACTTGAACATTTAAGTGGGGTAAAAGGAGGTTGCCCCCTCAAAGAGGCTTATTATCTGAAATTATCTCTTTTTCAAGGCGTTGAGTACTTTCTGAGGTTTTTCTATGTTATATTGATATTTGGTTCTTAACACTGATACCACAATGAAAACATATTTATTTCACTAATCATACCTACCTTGCCCCATTATATCTCTGCAATTGATCATTTGAAACCCTAGCCTATTTCCTAGACTTATGCTTCAACCAACAAACCCTAAAAATCAAACCTAAGTGAGTTTAATATCTAGCCTAAGATATGATTTTCTCTCCAGTCATTTCATTGATTGTGAGATTCTTGAGAGAACCCTCTATGATTTGGTAGGGGTAGCTATCAAGTCTAAATATTGTTCTATGGTTACCTTTGTTGGTCTCCTTTTCAGCCTTGGGAGAATTGTTAGAGTGATAACAATGTGTACTGTGTTAAATTCACAGTGAGCACCACCATCAATGTGTCTCATATATAATTACACACCATTTCTATTCAAGCAAGAGAAGTGTCATAAAATATAAAAACAAAGTGGTGTGTCCTTTAGAACGCTCCTGAACAAGTACAAAATTGGATTTGACCTGCATTGAGACATTTTACTTAATTAACTACACCACTAACTTAAAATTTTAAAAAATTTAATGTATCAGTTGAACCATTTTAACCAACCGCACCGGTGCATACACAATACATAAAGCCTTGGTGTGTCAATGTTCAAAACAATTGCCATACTTTATAATAAAAATTACATGCACTGAATAAATTACACTGGTGTTGTTGAACATTACGCACTGGTGTGCCTCACTGTCATCAGGTGCACTGCAATAGGGTAAATAAAAAAAATTACCAAACCTATTTTCAGTGTTGCAATGCATCCCATGCTTCCAAACTCTCAAACACGCATTTCTGCTCACAGTCCTTCCTAAGACGCCTTGTTTTTGGAGCTATACACTGACATGGATAACTCCATTAGTAGATTCCACACATTTCCAAAATTTGGAAATCACCACAAATTTTAATTTCCTCTCCATGGTGAAACCATTCCTCTTCAGGTCATAAGAGACCAGGTAAATTGTTTATTACCTTCCTACTTTCATTTTTATCCAATCAAAATTTGAATTTAGCTTGAAATTTGGCATTTTTTTCAATTTTGTTTCCAATTTCATGCGGTAACCATGAATTCTTTGACTTGCCCCAAAGCGGTGCGTACTGTGTTAAATTCATAGTGAGAACTTATATCAGTGCATCTCATATATATGTACACATCGGTGTCATTCAAGCAAAAGTGCCATAATAAATTATAAAAATAAAGTGTTTTGTCCTTTAGAATGCCTTGTAATCGATGCACAATTGGCTTCGACACACACCAGTGCTTTTCACTTAATTAACAACACTGCAAACTTAATCATTTATAAAATTTAAAGTAGTGGTGCAAGTATTTTAACTAAATGCAATGGTATTGTTCAGAGAAATGCATCGGAAAATATAATGATCAACTTGGCATAGTGGGGTGTCTCATTGGATGCCTTGTTCCTAGTGCTCAATCCTTTACAATGCATCGTGAAACAAAACGTTGATGCTCCAATATCAGAGTGGAACCAATGCGTTACTAGTAACACATCACACTGCTTCAATTGTGATAATGCAGTTTAACATAGCGGTGCCCATCACTCCAAAAAATGCACAGGTATTGTATAGACAATGACACTAGGAAACATTTGTAACAACCAATTAGAGTAGTGTGACTTAGTAGACACACCTTTGCAATATGTGGTGGTACAACAGTAGGTGTGGTGCAATGGTGCGTAAATATTAAACGTACGCACAACTACATGTTTTGAAAAATAAACATCGTGGTTCGTCTTCTGTAAGGGCTTGTTAGCGATGCATTAGTAATACAATGCACCGCTAGACATCATGTCATTCCCCTGGTAAAATTGGTGCACCAGTTTAACAATGGGCGTCGTGGCAGTGCCTCTTTTTTAACGAAATGAACTGATGAGGTTAAAAGTAGTGAACTGACATGGTTAAAATCATTGGTCTAGTGCAGAGCATCCTATGGGACACATCGCATAAATATTTATTAGTGTGACAAGAAATGTTGCACCAATGCATATTAGTAATAAAACCGCATGGTAGTGTGTTTTTTCTAATAGAGAGAACCATCATTAGTATGTATGGTCTATTTTTGGCGCACCAATTGTTTTTTAAGATTTTTTTTGTAAAAAATATTAATTTTGGATTTTTTAAATACACGTCATTTATATATGTATTTGTTTTATAATTTCAATTTATGTTATATATCTGTGTGTGTGCCTAACAATATTTATATATGAATAATATACATGGACGATGAGAGGAGGAGTGCCAGCATCAAGTCTAGACGCACACATTTGTGCGTGAGTGGGAGGACAGGGAGAGGGAGAGGGGTTTTTTACCTCGCCCTCTTTCATAGGACACACATAAAATTTTGAGGGATATTGGCCTCCTAAATTTTCATCAGGAGGGTACATCCCTTAGGGGGAACTATTTGTTGTTACAAAAGTTGATCCATCATTGGGATCATGCGAGACAGGGTTTCAGGGTCAGTCCCAATTTGTGGTATCATCCCATGGAGGAGGATGTCTATTTCATCACTAGGTTTTCTAGGAGGGGGGATTATATGCCCCATTTCCCTACAATACCACCTGGTGTTGCAGGAGAGACCCAACATACATATGTGTAGAGATATGTAAGTCTGCATGTTCATTCAACTTTGGAGTTCCAAGTTCGTGGTCATTATCTATGGATATATTCATTTGAGAGAGAGGGCGTTAAGTGCCTATGTATTATTCTTTTAGCACTGTCACAGTATAACTCTGATGGGAAACACATTAGTTTTTCTATGTTGTATTATGTAGATATTTTATGTTGGAAATTTGGTTTAGATTGATGGACAATTAGTTTGGATAGTGATATTGTAGATTGATGTCAACCCTTAGAGATTGATGTCAACCCTTGAGTATGTCTGGTAGCACATTCCAGTAACCCTAGAGGTGTGTTTAAGGAACCTGAGTTTCTTTGAGGAATTATGAAATGAATATCAGTGAATATGAAGGTAATACTATCATGGATGGATAGTACATGTCGTGTCATTTATGGTGATATGTGATATGTCACATAAGTCTTCACGGTTAGGGAGTTATGGCTTTGTGAAGTTGAAGAGCCCTTTTGAGTTATCTATAAGCCCCTAGAAGGTCAAATAAGTCAATTATTCTAGAAGCCCATAGAATATGTTGGACATATTTTCATTCATGTGTTGTCATTGATTTCAACAGTAATAGTAAGTAGAGAAGCAAGGTTAATCTCAGGAATAAAAATAATCGACAAAAGAACATCACCTTAAAGATGAAGAAATTCATGATTATTGTTGATCACGATAGGATCAACAATGTTCCTATCATAAAATATTAGGAGGGTTAGCAAACATAGAGATCAAGATTAGAAGAGATGGCATGTTGAAACTGTTGGAAGATTGGTTGTTGTCATTGATGTCAACCCTAGTCATGGGTTTTGGACCAGAAGATTGATGAAGTTATTTGGACATGAAGGAAAATGAAAATGAAGATAAAACACCCATGGATGGATAGTATACATCATGCTCTTTCTGGTGGTATGTGGCACGTCACGTGGATCCTCATGGTTGAGGAGAAATGAATTTTTGAAGATGACAAAGTGAATTGTACATGTAGGCCCTGAAGACAATTAAGGAAAAGAATTACAAAATAAGAAACTGTCAGGTCGGCCCTAATGTTAAAAGGAAGTGACATAAATGGTATAAATAAACATCATTATACATTCATTTGATACAAGTCGAATTTCAGAGAGATGAAGAAGTAAAAGAAGGCCGGATTTCAAGGGAGGATGAAGTCTTTTGGTGATGAG
>JASDQU010736619.1:307856-319457 GCA_032191745.1 Picea mariana
CAGTGATAGGATCTGATCCTTCAATTGGTATCAGAGCGAGGCTCCTTCAACACAGTCTAACAAACTTGAAGGTATATCCT
Source organism: Picea mariana (assembly GCA_032191745.1). NCBI lineage: Eukaryota > Viridiplantae > Streptophyta > Pinopsida > Pinales > Pinaceae > Picea > Picea mariana. The sequence goes on from JASDQU010736619.1 coordinate 307,937, forward strand.
AAAGATGGATCAACAAGAAGGAATGTCCAACAACAAAGAACCATTGTTCAATGGAGGAGGCTATGCCCCGTGGAAAATAATAATGAAAAAATTCTTGTTGGATCTTGGTTTTGATATCTGGAAATATGTTGTAGATGGTTACACTGCACCAACTACTCCACCCAAAGATGTTGCAGGAAAGAAAATTTGTAATGACAACTCAAGAGCAATTAATGGAATTCTAGCAGGGTTGACTAATTCTATATGTGTGAAGGTTATGCATTGAAAATTAGCCAAAGAAATCTAGGAAAATTTGGAGGCTATATATGGAGGAGATGACAAAGTCAAAGAATCCAAACTATAGACCTATAGAGCTCAGTTTGAAAATATTAAAATGAAAGAAGAAGAAAATATTGTTGATTACTTTCATAGGGTGGATGAAGTGGTTAACTCAATTAGAGTGGCAGGAGAAGAGATTACAGATAAACCCATTGTGAAAAGAATACTAAGATCGTTACCTATGAGATATGATGCAAAGATTTCCTCAATTGAAGATAGATCTGATCTAGACAGACTCACAGTTGATCATCTCCAAGGAATTTTTACAGCATATGAAATGAGAACAGGGAATGATAAATCAACAAAAGATGAAACAATTTTCAAAGCATCTAAGACAAAGATAAATTAGAATCAAAAAATTCAATCCTGCCATCATGAATAATTTGATGTGGAAGAAGCCAATTTCATTAGAAAACTTTAGAAAGGATCAGGGAAGTACAAAGGAAAGCTTCCGTTCAAATGTTTTAACTGTGGCAATGTTGGTCATTTTGCATGCAAGTGTCCCTATCCTAAGGAGAACCCTGGAGATGAATAAAATAAAACCAAACAATACAAGAAGAAGGAAAAACCCAACTACAAGAAAAGGTTTTACAAAGGGAAAAACAATTTCTACTCAAAAGAAGAAAACAACATCTCGTTAGAGTCTAGTGACAATGATGAATCTGATGACGATGACATCATTTTCTTAGATATTGAAGAATCTAATGAGATAGAAAAAATCAAACATGAAACATAGTCAAAAGATGAAGCATAAGTTAATATGGAGGAAGAACTTCTCAGTGCCTTGGATGAATTAAGAAAATACAAAACTAGATATAGACAATTGAAAAGTTTTGTAGTTGAACAAAAGGAAAAACATGAACAAGAAGGAAAGGAGATGGAAAAACTCATGAGCAATCTGAAAAATCAAATCTTAGAAGAGAATAAAATCGAAGAAAGTATGGAAAAGTCTCTTAAAGAAAAACAAATAACTTGTGAAAGAATGGAGGCAGAAATAGTTCATCTAAAAAAGGAACTGGATGGAAAAATCATTCAAACAAAATCTGAAAATAGCTCTAAAATATTAGATAAGATTATTACCACGCAAAGGGATTCAGGTAATAAAAATGTAATAGTTTATTCTCAAAAGGAAAGCCATGTTAACCCAAAAACTTATGCAGATACTCTCCTTAGTACATTCAAGAAGAAAAATGAAGAGAAGATAAGTAATGATTAGAACTCTAGAAGATTACTTCCACCCATCAAAAAGGAAGACAAGACAATACCAAAGAAGTTTTATCAAAACAGGTATCCTCACATTTTCCTTGGTTATTGCTTTGCATGCTCTAATTTTGGACACAAAACTATAAATTGTAGAGCATATAGAAATAAATATCTGAAGGTTAAGAACTATATCCTTAAGGATAAACAAGCAACAAATCTAGTTAAAAGAAGAAACTATAACTCCTTTTCACCTCTACAAGAAGGGGACTTACAATGCTTTAGATTTCATAACCATGGACATAAGGCCATTAATTGCAGATTGATGGAAGTCTCATAATAGCCAAAGTTCATTAGAGAGCAAAGGAAACTTTGGAGAGAAAAAACATCAAAAAAGGAATGTCTTATTGCCCTAAAAGCTCAAGATAAAAAGGATCTTTGGTATGTTGACAGTGGGTGCTCAAAACATATGACAAGTAACAAGGACAATTTTTTAGACTTAAAGAAACAAAAAGGTAAATTCACATTTGGTGATAATGCTTCAAGTAACGTACTTGGCAAAGGCACTATGAGCTTGGGAAAAGACAAAGCCACAAATGTGCTACTTGTCGAAAAACTGAAGCCTAGTTTATTAAGTGTTAGTCAAACCTGTGATCAGGGGAACTTCTTCATCTTTGATTCCCAAAAATGTGAGATTAGGAGAGAAGACACAAGAAAATTAGTTGGTACTACTCTTAGAACTCCTGAAAATGTATATATACTAGATGAAAAATTGAATGAGAAATGTCATATAAATTCAGTAGATGAAATTTGGCTCTGGCATATAAGGTTGGGGCATATTAACTTTGACAATCTTGTGAAATTCAAGAACCTTGGTGCAGTAAGAAACTTTCCAAAGATCATAAAACCCTCAAATGCTATGTGTAGACACTGTCAACTAGGGAAGCAAACTAGAATAAGGTTCAAGGAAAAATAATACACAACCTCTAAACCTTTAGATCTTGTTGACATTAACCTATGTGGACCTACGAGGACCAAGATTTTGCAAGGAGAGTCTTACTTTATGTTGTTCATTTATGACATTACTAGAATGGGTTGGATATGTTTTCTCAAAGAAAAATCAGAAGCACTCAACAAATTCAAAGCCTTTAAAACCCTTGTTGAAAATGAAAAGGAGACAAAAATCAAATGCCTTAGATCAGACAATGGTGGTGAATTCAACTCAAAATATTTTGATCTCTTCTGTGAAATCCATGGAATAAAAGACAATTCTCTACTGCCAGAACACCTCAGCAAAAGGAGATTGCTAAGAGAAAGAATAGAACAGTTCAGGAGGCTGCAAGGACTATGCTCAATGAAGAAACAATTTCAGATGGATATTGGAGGGAAGTTGTAAGCACAATAGTATACATATTGAACAGAGGTCATCTCAGGGTCAATAGTGATAAGACCCCTTATGAACTATGGTTTGGAAGAGCTCCATCGGTAAAATAATTCAAGGTATTTGGAAGTAAATGCTACATCAAAAGACTATATGAAAGTCTTGGAAACTTTGATGCCAAATCTAATGAAGGTATTTTTATTGGATATGCTTCAAACAAGAAAGAATATAGATGCTACAATCTTATATCACATAATATTTTTGAGAGTGCAGATGTCAAGGTGGATGACCTTAAAACGATAAGGATCAAAAATCAAGAAACCATGCCTAAAAATGAATATGAAGATCATGATGAGACATTCAGCACACAACTAGAAGAAGTAGAAGAGAATGAAAAAGAAAGGGAAGAAGATGATATGGATACTAGTGAAAGCGAAGAAGATAGTCAATATGGAGAGATAAGAGAAGAATTCCCAAGAAGAGATACAAAGACACCCTCAAGAATTACTCAAAAGAATCATCCTGAAGAACTGATTATTGGAGATATGAATGATGGAGTGCACACAAGAAGACAACTACTGTATCAAACAGAAATAGCATTGTTGTCACATGTTGATCCTACCTCAATCAAAGAGGCATGTAAAGATGATAATTGGATCAAATCTATGAATGAAGAATTGGACCAAATAGAAAAAAATCAAACTTGGGAACTAGTTCCAAGACCAAAAAATAAAAGTGTCATTGGAACTAAATGGTTATATAAAAATAAAATGAATGAAGATGGGAAAGTAAACAGGAACAAAGCTAGATTAATATGTAAAGGGTATGCTCAGGTTGAAGGAGTAGACTAAGAAGAAACAATTTCACCTTTGGCCAGATTAGAGGCAATTAGGATGTTCTTAGCTTTCTCCAACTACAAGAAATTTAAAGTGTACCAAATGGATGTCAAGTCATCATTTCTCAATGGAAACCTAGAAGAAGAAGTCTATATTGAGAAACCATAAGGGTTTCAATTAACCAAAAGAGGAGACTATGTTTGTAAATTAAAGAAAGCACTCTATGGACTAAAACAAACACCCAGAGCATGGTATGCAAGGCTAGACTCTTATTTACAAAAACAAGGCCTGAAAAGGGGATCAACAGACAACAATCTTTATTGAAAAATTGATGGTAATAACATGATCATTGTGGAAGTGTATGTTGATGATATTATATTTGGAAGTGATGATGAATAAATGAGCAAGGACTTTGCTAAGATGATGCAGCAAGAATTTGAAATGTCTTTTCTTGGCGAACTGAATTTATTCCTTGGATTACAAATAATATAGTATAAAAGAGGAGTCTTTATCTATCAATCTAAATATGTTAAGGATATGCTTAAGATATTCCAGTTAGAATATTTCAAACCTATTAGTATACCTATGACAGTTGGATGAAAACTAAGAAAAGATGATGAATCCAAAGTTGCAAATCCAAAACAGTACAGATCAATGATTGGCAGTTTTCTCTATGTAACAACTTCCAAAGCTGATGTCAAGCAAGTTGTTGGGATGGTGGCTAGATTCCAAGCATAACCAAAGGAGAGCCATGTTCAAGCTGTAAAAATAATCTTTAGGTATTTGAAAGGAACCATAGATCTTGGTTTGTGGTACCCTAGCAAGGATTCATTCACTTTAAAAGCCTATTCAGATGTTGATTGGGCAGGAAGTGTAGATGAAATAAAAAGTATAAGTGGAGGAGCATTCTTTTTGGGAGAATCATTAGTATCTTGGATAAGTAAGAAACAGTCCTTAATTTATCTGTCTAGCATTGAAGATGAGTATATTGCAACAAAAAAATGTTGCACACAAGTGGAATGGATGAAACAAAATCTACAAGACATCAAAATAGTATTTGAAGAACCCACTAATATCCATTGTGATAATACAAGCACTATAAGTCTCTCTAAGAACCTTGTCCAACACTCAAAATTGAATCACATTCCCATAAAGTATCACTATCTAAGAGATCAGGCTGAAAACAAAAACATTAAATTGGAATATGTTCTAACACAAGAACATGTGGTAGATATTTTTACAAAACCCTTAAGCAGAGATGTATTTGAATATCTCAGGAAAAAATTGGGAGTAATCCTTCTTACTACCTAGATATCTCAAGAAAATAATGCATCAGTTGGCACCTATTCAGGGGGAGATAGAAATCAATGTCAGAAGGAGTCATTCAGTTATGGCAGGAAAAGTGTGACTGCAAGAGGAGTTATCAATGGTCAAAGAAATATTTATACAGACAGATCATTAGAGAAGAAATCCTTTGCCATTGATGCCAAAGGGGGAGAGTAACTTTAGAGGACAAAAGCATCACCACAGGGGGAGATTGTGTATAAAGTTGGTGTGTTTCCCTCAATGAGAAAGGGGGAGATTGTTGGACATATTTTCATTCATGTGTTGTCATTGATGTCAACAGTCATAGTAAGCAGAGAAACAAGGTTAATCTCAAGAAGAAAAATAAATGACAAAAGAACATCACCTTAAAGATGAATAAATTCATGATTATTGTTGATCATGATAGGATAAAAATTGTTCCTATGATAGAAGCTCAGCAGGGTTAGCAAATGTAGAGATAAATCTCAGAAGAGATGGTGCATTGAAAATTAGTAGGTATGGCGTGATGAAACGTAGAACAAATCAAGACCGTTGATGTGCAATCATCAAATCTACGGTAGGGATAAATTTTGGAGATCGGAAGAAGAATTAAACTACTCACTAGTTACAATCACGCAATCCATCGAAATTGTTAGATCTCATAGATTTAAAGATATACAAGTGCAGTTGATTCAAAAAATGACCATCTTAAGTCAGATTAAATCGTAACTGTTGGATGTGCAAATGCCAAATCTAAAGCATGGATAGATTGCAGAGATTGAAAGGAGAATTAAACATCACACTTTTTCCAATCCCGCAATTAGTCAGGACCATCCCATCTTATAGCTTTGAAGATCAATGATTGTGGTTGACTCTCCAATAGCACACATCTTCCCATTGTGGAGTTGGGCAATGAGTTAAAACACTTTTAGATTGTGGTTGCACAATCATTCTTTGGATCTTCTTCAAGAATATTTACAACCGTTGGATCACTTTTGAGTGCAAGGACATGATAAGTGAGAAAAATGTTTGAGAATTCAATTGTGTGAATTCCTTTCAACCATCGGATCATGTTAAAGTGGAAGGACGAGATAAGATAGAAGAGAAACACCGTAGACAGATCGAGCCATCGATTTGAGACCATGATCAACGAAAAACATTTTCTTCGGATCTAAAGCTGGGAGGAATTCAATTTTGTGAATTCTCGTCAACTGTCGGATTGTATTAAAGTGGAAGGACAGGACCCTGATCAATGAACAACATTCGCTTCAAGTCTAAAGTTGTGAGGAGGTTACGCTCCGAAAAATTGACATTTGAAATTCCTGAAATGCAAATTTTCGTCAGTCGTTGGATCATTTTCGAGTGGAAGGACAGGATAAGCTAGAAACGTGGCATCACAAAAAGATCGATCCATTGATCCAAGATTCAGATCGAATGAATATCTTTCACTTCAGGTATAAAGAAGCGAGGAGGTTACGCTATGGAAAGTTTGAGATTTGAAATATGTGAAGCCTAAAAATCCAAAATGAATAAGTGTTATAGGATAATCCTCTTGCAGACAAGTGAATTTCCTCTTGGATACTAGACCCCTATGACCAAGACAGAAAAAAGCTATTGTGGACACTAACTTTCCTTTTCATGAAGCTAAACTATCAAAGAAGAAGAAGGAAGAATAGTAAATACCTTTTTACCAGCGTTTGTCCTTGCTTGATCCAGGTTGATATTGATCTCCAATTTCTTTAGAAGGTCTTGTGGTACAATGAGAAATAACAATGATACTTCCTACCCTACCATGATTAGATTCACAATGAATTTATAAAAGAAACAAGTTCATGAAATGTATGTAAACTTTAAAGGAAATAGGCCAAGCATAGATTTATGTTAATGAGAACAAAGTGGTGCTTACAACCATGGATATAGTGCAACAGCTTCACCAAGCTCCCTTTTTCCAAACCCTTGCTCAAATAATCCACACACAAAATGTTGATGCTTCAATGATGTCTCGCTTATGAGATCATAAGTTAGGTGCTTCTCTCAAAATCTGTCCTCCCTCTTCCATGGAAATCCCTCATTATATAAGATTTGGAGGCTTAACCACCATGGAGAGAATCTCTCATCAGATCCACTAAGAAAGGGATCTCTAAGATATTTAGGGAGAAAATGTCTCATAAGGATTTTGGGAAGGAAATATCTCTCAAGGATTTTAAGGAGGAAATATTTCAACGATCCATGAGATCCTCCACCTTCCCTAAAAAATAGGAAACCAAATGTGAGGTGGATTCTCACACTTAATTACTTTCTCTTTCATGAATATTAATAATAATTCATGTGCACTTGGTTCTCACACTTAATCAATTTCTTTTCCATGAATATTAATAATAATTCATGTGTACTTGGTATTTTTCTCTTCATGTAATATATCCCTCCTCCACATTGACTAGGGATTGTGACATAGGTATTCCATGGTGTCAAGGTGTATGAGACACTTATATGACACTTTACGACACTTAGGGTGAGGTACCTAGGTGTGCAAATTTCATGTGTAACATAATGCTCCCTAAAGTGTGAGGTTAGAAAAGAGAATGATGGCCGGAACACTTTACAAATCTTTAAAGCAAGGGTGTGGACTCAGAGAACCTAGTAAAAGTTGCAAACAACCATCAAACAAATGTTATGACATGTTTCAAACCCAAGGAAGGCATACCTATGCTTGAGTGATAAAATACTTTCAAGGTATGGCCGCCATCAAATACACTGTGGATCCATAATCATATTGAATGAAGAGTATAGCCACCAAATATACAATGTGGATCTATACTTCCATGACATGAACTGATCGTAGCCACGATAAATACATAGTGGATCTACGAGATGAAAAAACATAGCCACAGACCAATACAAAGTGGATCTATGTGACAGTATATATATCAATATGCTGAAATGATCTCCTTTCACAGCCTGGGTAAAGTAGATATCAGAGTGAACACTCAACCCAGGTTCTTCTTACTGATCCCAATGTGGTACGATTCTAACCATGTGAATAGATGTCTTGATTTCTAACATGGCAGAAACCACTTGATTATCGATCAATGAGGTAAACCATTAACAAGCGTGAGGGAAATCACCATTGATGTCAATGATTCCCAAGGTACTCTAGTACATTCCAATGAATGTGAATGGATGACATGAATTTGAACATCCATGGAATCATCTGATAAGGGGTCAACGATGTAAGCCCACTGTCGAAAGTAAGGAGGCTTGCCATTGAAGCATGCAGGTCCTAAGGTACTAACTGGATCCTAAGTCTAGCTCCTGGATAATGTGTTGAAGTTGACAGGAATAGACTCGTCAAGGGAGGGCCTTGGTGTATCCCCCATCAACGACACAAAACTGACACATAGATGTAATTGGTGGATCAAATGAACATGGAATTACATGGGTATTGAAATAGGAATTTGTGATGGTTGACTCTTGAGGCAGATACTTCCCTTGAACACTAAGACATGACAACAAAAACTTGACAAGGACAAAAACTTGATAATCCAGTGGATACTGTGACTTTCGTCGGGTGACCCAAAGGAGTAAGGAAACTCAAAGGATTAGTTTAGTGCAGAGGCTTGGCAGATAAAAATGTGTGCAAATATAAAATGTTGTGTTCAAGGGCAACTGTAAGAATTACTGGTAATGTTCTCAAAAACGGCTTGGCTTTCTTCCTTCAATTTTTTCCTCCATCCAGATAGATGAGTACCTCTTTTTAATTTAACGAGCTCGAGGAGGGTAACACATGCTTGATAACTCAACTTTGGTAAGTTCCTCTTCCTTTGTTTAATGAACTGGAAGAATTAAGGGTTTGGTCCCGTATGGGCCCTTCAATGTATGATTGTTTAACGAGTCCCGAAAAGGTAAACTCGGTGGTTTTTCATATTTAGAGAGTCTGAAAATGACATAAAGACGACTCCAATGTAGTCCTTTTTTGTAATTTTAGTCTTGCAAGGCTGAAAAAGAGATAAATTATCACTCGAAAAATGCCCTTTCAAACCTTTTAACGAGTGGGAAAGGAAGAAAGATCACTCAACAATATTTTCACATTTAGAGAGTCTGAAAAGAGCTTAAAGGAGACTCGAGGGGGTTCCTTTTTTGTATAACCTTTACGAGTCTGAAAATGTGATAAAAGTATACTTGGTTACATTCTCATGTATTTGCAAGCACGATAAGGAACAAAGACTAAGCTTGGTATTTCCCCAGCTTGAAAAGCTAGTGGCTTAACTCTAGAATGATCATCAAGGGGTAGAGACATGCCCCCCAAACCTTCAATTCATTCATCGACTTTGAGGTTGTCACTAGTTTCTGTACTAGATGGAGAGAAAGGATACAGGTAGATGAAATGAAGGTTCAAATATGAGACCTAACGAAAGACTCGACTTGACATCTACGAGATCTACTGAAAGACTCGACCTGACAGGAGAGGTGACTTTTCATTTTTTAACGAGCTTGACACAAGAAAAGAGCTATGCTCAAGGTTCCAGGCTTAGTCCCCAGTTTTATTTTTTATTTTTTAACGAGCTTGCTACAGAGAGGAAAACTATGCCCAAAACCTCTGTTTCATTTTTTAACGAGCTTGCTACAGAGAAGACAAACTATGCTTGCAACCTCTGTTTCATTTTTTTAATGAGCTTGCCACATAGAGGAAAACTATGCTTGTTACCTCTATCTTGATCATGGCTTCCAAGAGGATAACGCTCTAGAAGGAAACCATGTCAAGAGACAAAGCTCGGTCATGGCTTCTAATATATCTTCACTGGATGGAAGAAGAATGCTCTGGAAGGCACACATGTCGAGGTTCATGATAGGGGTAAGGATATCAGGCTCCAATAGCCCTACCAAAGATATCACCATGTCAACTATCAGATCCAAGTCATCTTCATTGACAATTGAAGACATGGGAGATAACTCCACATAATTGACTTGTGGTAGGGGTGATACAGACTGCATATAAGACCCGTTTAGGGAGGTCATTGGGTTGATGGTCAAGTCAGGGCCAACAAATGAAAGTTGATCAATAGTCACCATTATTCCATCATGTGGGAAAGATATCACATAGAAAAGAGTGGATACAATAGCTTTCATGTCATAGACATAATCTCTCCCAAGGAGTAAATCGAAATCCAAGGGGTCTTGGACTACCATAACATCAATAAAGACTATTTTCCCTCCTAAAGTTACAGGAAACCGAGGAAGGATCCCTAAAGGGTGACTGGTTCTTCTGTTAAAAGAGAACATAGTCTGGGTAACTGGCACAAGCTGAGGATAACCCAAAGCTTGCCAAGAAATGGAGGAAAAAATACTAACGGATAAACCTTCATCTATTATTGCATGAGGAACAACCCGACCACAAACATGTATTGTGATCCTGAAAGGAATGTGAGAGGGAAGATGAGGTCCAGTTAGCACACCCCAATCACAAAGGATGGCCTCATTACTTAGAGTGGTTTTCGCAGGAGAAGGAGGAATGCCCCCCATCACGGTAGATCCTGTATCAACAAGAAAAACATGGGTAGTATCGGGTTTACTCTCTAGAGGGAGAGTAGGATCGAAAGATGGTGGAACTGGATTGACTACTTTGGAAGTCTTCAGAGGAGGAGTGGGATTGACCGATGATCTAACCAGAGAAACCACTTTGGCACTCCTCAATGGAGGATTGGTATGGACCGATGGAGGAACCATATCGACCACTTTGGCACTCTTCGGATGAAGGGTAGGACTGACTAATGATGAGACTGGATCAATCACTTGGGTTTCACTTTTCAGATGAAAAGTGGGGCTGATAAATGACAGAACTGGATCAACTATTTTGGTAAGTGGTTCAACTAAGGATGAAACTAGATTGACCACCTGATCAACCAGACTGACCAGGGATTGAACCGAATTGATCATTCCATCAACTAATGATGGGTTGGGGGAAATCTTGCGATAACCAGTTGGAAGTTGAAGATTTTCCAAAAGAGAAGAAGCCTCATCCATGCGAGGACAAATGTGAGAATAATGATCACCTTTGCATAAAATACAGGGGAATTTGACAATTGTCTTCTTCTTACCAACCTTAACATCACTAGTTGATGGGGCATCACCATCATGACTAGAAGGGGGCGATGACATGGAAGACCACATTTCTAATACCTTGGGAATACCAGGGCAATCTTTGAGAAAGTGGTCACCCTTACAAAGACTGCAAGGGAATTTGGGCTTCAGATTCTTCGTTATAGTCTTATTGACCTCACCAACACTCCCAGTAAGATTAACAGTATCTAGTTGTTTGGATTGAACATTTGATGCAGTTGGAGGCTTGGTCCCTTTTTTATTCCTCTTCTTCTTCTCTTTTTGTTTCTTCTTCTTCTGATTAACACTACTACATATGGGCAGATTATTCCACGAAAATTTTCCATGCTTCCACTAGTTTCATGTTTTTTTGAAACAGGGCGGG
>JASDQU010736619.1:325066-336168 GCA_032191745.1 Picea mariana
ATATGTTCATCACTTATCCTAAATCATATTCATGTCCTGGCTTAAGTTGACGTCTCATCTCCACATCTAATGGTCATTATAGACCCTGATATCCTCCAAAAGGATCTTGTCCGTTCATCGAGGTTTATCATCACGAGATTCTGGACTCTCGATCACAGGACCCCCCGAATCCTCGATCCTCAGTTTCCCGATGTGGTTAATATCTTGACACGTGGCCTCCGTCAATTGGATGGCTTCAATCTACTCTGGGGTTTCCACCATGGGAAATCCTGAACTCTTGTCAACAGGAATCCTGATTTCACGATTCCCGATGAGCCAATTCACCGATTAGGTCCCTTACGTGTTAGCCCTCCTGGATAAACTCCTGGCCCTCGTGACCACTATCTCACAAGACCGTAGCCTTATCTGCTATCGGGTTTTCAGACTTTCTAATGCCGAAATGTACTCGTCCTCAGGATTCGCAATCCGCCGAATCCCGATATGTCGATATAATGATAGTTGGCCCTATAATGGATGCTTTTCACTTTTTCAAGATTCTGGACTTCACAATTTTGAAGTGTATGGACTTCTTATCCACGGGATTCACAATTTCCCAATGGATGACTTTCCTTTCAGGACTTTCAACCTCCTATTCACGAGTGCTTAACCCTCATGCATCTCTTAACAAATCCAACGGCTGTCGATTTTTTTCTGGCTAATATCTAATGGCTCAGATCTATCCCACCTTGTGCACTCTTCCACTACTTCATGGATGTGGAAAAATCAATGGTCTAAATGTTCTCATGGACCGTGGGGGGGGGTCTACAATCCCGATTTCTTCGATATTCACGAAGATAGAGGGAAAGGGGCAAGGTATGTAATTCCCTTGTTTCTTTCATCATTCTAACGGTCGTGAATGACCATGGGTCTTCCGATAGAATCTTTTCCGTTGATCGATACTTATCCCTACGTTGCTACTTCAGAATTTTGAGAGAGTCATTCCTCCTTGTACAAGGTTTTCAAGACTTGCACAACCAAGTCCTCTTTCCAGGTTCTTGGTAAACCTTTCCAAGGAGGGAATCTCTATGAAGAGATCTATTCCGGGGCATCCCTGGAGACAGATAAGGGTAAACAGCTTCTCGAGAATGGGCTGGAAGCCTGACTTGGTTCAAATTATGCATAATTAAATTCATTTATCAACATAATCCATGCGTGGATTTTCGGTGATAAGCATATACAACTACTAGTACTGATCAAAATACTACTCAGACATTCTTATAATGAAATCATTCACAGTTTCACAGCTTATGAGAATAATTATTAGAATAAGCACATATATATATATCAAGATGCCAAAGGAAAAACACTTATCAGAGATAACACCAGGGGTCAAGCAACTACTGAGAGGGGTGCTCGTTTCCACCCAACCGTAGGCTTAGCGACTCCCAACGGATTTACCACTAGCCACACCCGAGCTGAGACCATGATGCTGTGAGACGACATCTCTGTTTGCCAGTGACCAGGAGCGAAGGTTGCAATCCTTCCTCTCTGCTATCACTCACTCTGCATATTTCCAGAGTTCTCCCCTCGTGTCTTCCCTCTCAATCACTTCTACCCCACACCTTATCCTCTTGTGAGGTTGTGTGTGGTGCGATTACCCTCGTACTGATCAGGCCTGACGATTCTACGAATGGGAGTTTCACCTCCCATCCCTCATTAAACCCTCTACCTACCAGCCTGTGAGATATTTAATTCAGGTCCAGCCAACGGCTTTTGGTTCTCTAGGCCAGTGGAGTCCAAATACGGTATTAATTTTCGGTGGAAGTTAACGCCACCTTTCCAAGTGCCTTCCACTGCCATCGTGGTCTCTTTTTCTGCACATCCCCTCTCAGTAGTCCCGCAATAAATTCAAAATGTTATTCACATTTATTGACCTTTTAATCAAGGTCCATTTACATCACATATTCACATTTATGAGTTTGCCATAGTTCTTGTCCAGTCCAGTTATTTTTACAAACTGGGGGAAATAGGGTGTTACAATGGAGCATTGGATAGAATATACTGAAGAATACTTCGGTAGGTTATCTTGGGAAGGGGTGAGTAAGATGATTAAAATAGTGCATCGTCATCGAGATCAATTTCTTGATATTACATCAAGGGAAGTTGATTTAGCCTTTGGTTTAAAAGATAAATAGACAAGTTAAATTTGTTACCCACATTTTCCTAGTTTTTTCCCAATTTTTCAATGTATTTGGTTTGTTTAATTATTGAAATATATATATATATATATAGTCAGGCCTATATGAGGATTATTAATTCACAATTTATTTTTTACTTGTTTTCCATGTTGCAGTTGAAACATCACAAGGCTATGTGGTGTAGTGGTCATAAATTTCGTATCAAAATGTTGGATGATAAGATGAAAACCTTGGATTGTGGGATAACTGCAGTGTTTAAGGTCACCAACAATTCTTCTAGAAGTGACAGAAATCTAGAAGAAACTAAGAATAGGTACTATGGCCTTTTGGAGGATATAATTGAGTGTGATTTTAATTCCTTTAAAATTGTTTTGTTTGAGGTTAAATGGTACAGGCTACGGATTCATGAATGTGATCCTGAAAGAACTGTTATTGAGCATGATAATGGATTTACCATGGTTAATACAAGGGAATTTGAATAGGGTACAGAGCCTTATGTTCTTCCAAGTCAATGTGAGCAAGTATTTTACTCAGAGGTACCTAGTAAAGCAGGTTGGTCATATGTTGTTAGATATGATCCAAGAGGAAGACCAGTAAAGTACAATCATGTAGCTGAGGATGAAGATAATAATGAGGAAGAAGAGCATGATTATGAATATTAGGAGTAGGTGGCTCATGTAGTCGATGTGTCAGACAAATCATTTGAAGAGGTTGATCATCCAAATGTAGGAGACAACAATCTCATTGACGATATCGATAACTATAGTAGCGAAAATGACATTGATGATGATGTTGATAGGAATGAGCCTTTCACCAATATTGATTCTGAACTAGATCTTGATACAGATATTGAACTGGATGAAGAAGAAGATGACTGATATTTAATTCATTTTGAAAAGAAGAGGTATGTGTTTATATCTTTTATATGATCTTTATATGTTTTTATATTGTATAATATAGTATATGATACATGTTCTTTATAATTTCAAATTAGGTAATATGGGGAAATTGAGAGTGATGTGAAGGGGGGGGGTCATAATTAGAGCTTCCACCTTCACATGGTTTCCCCTGTTTAGTAGAGAATGACTATTCTCAAAACCAAGAGGAGCTCTGCATGACTGCGCCTAATCATACTAACGATGTAGTTATGTTCGTCATACGTTGTTAGATATGATCCAAGAGGAAGACCAGTAAAGTACAATCATGTAATCGAGGATGAAGATAATAACGAGGAAAAAGATCATGATTATGCATATCAGGAGAAGGTGGCTCATGTAGCCGATGTGTCAGATGAAGAAGTTGAAGAAGTTGATCATCCAAATGTAGGAGATGACGATCTCATTGACAATATCGATAACTATAGTAGCAAAAATGACGTTGATGATGATGACGTTGAAAATGAAAATGATCTAATGAATAACTTTCCCATGCATCTTATGGCCATATATATGAGTTAAATTCCCATTTTGAAATAGGCCACTTACATCATAGAACATTGGCCAGTCATGCCAAAGGCTCCGATCAATAGGTCATTTTTGTCATGCTTTCCCTGGGTACATGTAACATTGTTAAGGATATTTGGTCACGATGAGACACATCAATTTCAATTACAAGGATGATTATAGGCCCAACTTCAAATATTGAGCACAAAAAGAATGATCCTTGGGGCCTAAACCATGAATTGACGATGAAGATCTAAGGATTTAGTCCCTAATACATGATTCATGGGCCCTAATTGTGTATCCATTATGATCACTGACACAATCTTAACAAGGATGATTATAGGCCCAACTTCAAATATTGAGCACAACAAGAATGATCCTTGGGGCCTAAGCCATTAATTGACGATGAAGATCTAAGGATTTAGTCCCTAATACATGATTCATGGGCCCTAATTGTGTATCCATTATGATCACTGACACGATCTTAACAAGGATGATTATAGGCCCAACTTCAAATATTGAGCACAACAAGAATAATCCTTGGGGCCTGAGCCATGAATTGACGATGAATATCTAAGGATTTAGTCCCTAATACATGATTCATTGACCCTAATTGTGTATCCATTATGATCACTGACACAATCTTAACAATTGAAATTGGAAAACTTATCTATCACAACAATTCCTTGGGGATGTTGAATACGTTAACTTATGAAGACATGTCAAGTACATTTTGAAACTTGGGAGTCATAATTAATTAAGGAAACGTTTGGCTATGAATATTGTTAACACATTGTTAGAAGTTGATGTGAGCATCTAGGAGGTCTAGAGTTGCAAGAATGCATGTTAGTATATTCCACACGTTGTCTAGCAATTTTGTATATATACAACACTTTAGACTTTGTCTAATATATACTCCCTTAATTTCATATACAGTCACACAAAACATTTAACAATATCAACGTAATAATGTCAATATTGAACACTAGGATCAATACTAATCCCATTATAAGCATGCACATGACATTATAATGTGTCAATCATAGGATATATAAGCCAAATGGTGGAGATCTGTGGGGTTTTTTGAGGTGAATTATTTTAGCATCACACAAAATTTGAACGTGTAATTAGAATGCTTTTGCTAAAGTTTTCCATCTCTTTCATGGAGAAATCAGCTACATGTTAGAGGGAATTGAGAATGAAAGATTTAAGTGAGTGGGATGCTCAATAAATATTTAATGATTGGAGTCTATACATTCCTGAGATATGCACTAAGACTTGTGAGAGGTCAGTGGGTGTGGTGCCCATGACACTCCAATGATTGGAGTGGCTTGTACCTTAATTTTTTATCAATTACGTGGAAAATTAAACTACCTATGATATAAATCTAAGAATGGAGGATTTCGTTGGGTGTGATACCTAGGATGCTCTAGTTATTGGAGTGTGTTGTTATGCATGGGATGGGTAATTTGGACATGTGATATGTTGTGGATGTGGTGCCCTAGATTCTCTAGTGATTGGAGTATGTTATTATTCCTGAGAGGGGCAATTTGTACCAATGATAGATTGTATGTGTGATGCCCTAGATGCTCCAATGATTGGAGAATATTTTTATGTTTAAGAGGAGTGATTTGAACATGTCATGGGTTGTGGGAATGATTCCCTAGCTACTCCAATTATTGTAGTATGTTTATTGCTTGACATTGGTAAGGGACACTCTACATTGACTTTTAGTATGCGTGGTAGATGCGCAAAACTCACAGTGTACTGTATTTGGTACTGTCGAATATTTATGCATAATGGGGCACTGTCTTGGCCTATGCCCATGGATTCGGAAGATTTCACAATACTCATTTTTTGGTGTTGCATGGCCTTCTAGAAAAGAATGATACAGGGTGGGGTTATGGAATGGTAAGTTCGTATACACTTGCGCAACTCCTCTCGTGGGTCCTGGTGGGGGTATCATCAGATTCTGAGGAGGTTTCATTCCCCTTATTTGTGGACATTTGTTCACTATATTTCCTTATGTATAACATCCATTGCACCAAACCTATGGGCATCCTGGTCTGGGTATCATCATCTCTTGAATATTTTCTATAAACATCAATATTTTCCCTTGTAATTGTGCTAGATTCACATATGTTGGGGGTCTGGTTACTCTCGGGGTCCTAGGGTATCCCACCATGGCTTCAATATTCATCGATTGTTACAAGGTGTCTCCTAACGTGGTTATCCATTGTTGGGTTAGCTGAATCCAAGTCAGAGGCAACAATCCCTTAATGTGCCATTCCCTTTGATGTTCCTCATGGATTGGATGTGCCAACCTCCCTATAGAATATTTAAACTTTTTGTTGTATTCCTAGGCTGATTCAACTTCCCGTTGTTGGATCTCGTGCAACTCAGACAGAGCCTGTTGTTCTGACCGAGGTAGTTTGAACTCTATTATGAACCTTGTCCGTACTTGGCCAAGAGTTAATGCTTGACCTTGCATTCCTGACACTCCTGGATCAATGATCTTCATGTACCACTTGAGAGCACGACCTCTCAGGGTAGTCTGGAACTCGACCAAATTATTCGCATCCGGAGTCCCTATGGATCTCCAGATTGCTTCACATAAGAACCTATGTTGCTCAACATCTTCATCTCCCTTACCCCAAAATTTTGGGTATCGAGCAATCAAACCTCCTGCATGGCCAGTTGTTGGCACAAGGGCAGACCCGGGGTTCAATGATTCAACAATGCACCAACAAAACCCTAACTATCAGCCCTTTCAACAACACCTGTAAAGAAGATAAAGTCTCACCAAAGGTAGAGGTAGGCAGGTTGCAGGTGTAATATACCAGATATAAAATATATGCATAAACGAAATAAAATGCTAGTAATGGTAGAATAACAACAATATAACCGTTCACCACAATAACACTGAAATGACATAAGAATAACAGCAGAAATAGCACTTTGAATCTGAAAGCAATGTTCACTAGCCTCTTCGAGGGGGAAACCTCCAGTTGAGCAGAGCTCTATTACAATAACATCCAAGATATGGTTCTAAAACCCTTGACTCCTATTTATACTAAAAGGAAGCATCTAGAGGAAGATCCTTCTAGAAGCAGAAGCTTCTATTAGGTCTTCTTACATCCACCTTATTCTATTTTATTGAAAGGCCTACTAATATTGACCTTTATTACATTTGAATATATTGTTCTACCTATGTGTGGGTTAGGACCCTAACATGTCCTCTCCCTTAAAAACAACCTTGTCCTCAAGGCTTGAGATGAGGAAATTGTTGCAGAATGGTAGCTGGTTCCCAAGTGGCGTCTGTTGGAGTTGTATCTTTCTACTAGACTAGCACTTACTTGATGGTTCTCTAATGTAGGAAATGCTCACGCTGGTCCAAAACTGCTTCTGGTTGTAGCCAAATGGATCCTTCTTCAACTAACTCTGGAAGGTTGGTTTGAATTTGGCACTTGGATCCAATCACCTTCTTTAAGCATGAAACATGAAAAACAGGATGTAACTTTGAATGGTTGGGCAAAGCTAACTGATAGGCGAATTGTCCCACACGCTTGAGCATGGTATAAGGACCATAAAATTTGGGCACTAGCTTCTGACAATGCTCGGCCTTGAGGGAAGTTTTCTTGTAAGGTTCCAGTCGAAGAAACACTTGATCCCCTTTTTCAAATTGACGTTCAGAGCGACCTTTATTTTCTTGTTTCTTCATGTGATTTTGTGCCATGACCAAATTCTCTTTGAGGGTACAGAGAATAGCCTCTTGATATGTAAGTGTTAGGTCAATCGTCTGGACCTTCGAGGAACCCGGTAAGTATGAGAGAACTGAAGGTGGCTTCTGTCCATATACCACTTCAAAAGGAGTCATGCGTGTAGCTGTATGGTATGAAGTGTTGTACAACCATTCAGCTAAGGGTAACCATTGAGCCCATTGATTTTGATTTTCTAAGGAAAAACACCTCAAATATGTTTCCAAACACTTGTTTACAACTTCTATTTGGCCATCAGTCTGGGGATGATAAGTTGTGTTGAGATGCAATTATGTACCTTGTATCTTGAACAGTTCTTACCAAAAATTTCTTGTGAAAGTTGGGTCGCAATCAGAAACAATAGAGTGCAGAATACCATGAAGATTTGAGCCACCATGGATGTTGTAAATGGGTGTTGATGGGCGCAGAAATAAGCATACTTGGAAAGGCGATCAACAACCACCATGATGATGGATTTATTTCCCGATTTGGGTAAGTCGGTAATAAAATCCATAGAGATATCCTTCCAAATAGAAGGTGGAATCAGGAGCGGTTGTAGTGTGCCCATAGATTTGACTGTTTCTCCCTTGTTGCGTTGACACACATCACATTCAACTACAAAATTATGAAGTTCCTGTTTCATACCATCCCAGAAAAAGGAACATTTGACCCTTTCATAGGTTTTGGTGAACCCAGAGAACCCTGTTGTGGGTGTAGCATGAAGCTCAGAAAGTACCGTGGATTTGAGATTTGATTGTTTACTTAAATACAAATGGCCTTTGTATCAAAGTTCCTCATGGAGCCAAGAGTACCCTAGGGAAGCTGGAGCATTGGACTGCAATTTTTGGATCAACTACGAACTTTTGGGATCTTGTAGCCATTCCTGGAGAATGGCTTGGAGCCAATCTGGTACAATGAATGAAAGACAAAAAAAGGATCCTTCATCTTCATATTTGCAGGAAAGTGCATCTGCAACCACATTGTCTTTGCCTTTCTTATAAATGATCTCATAATTATATCCAAAGAGTTTAGTCACCCATTTTTGTTGTTCTGGGGAGGAAATGCGTTGTTCCAGAAAATACTTGAGGCTTTGATGGTCTGTCTTAATTTGGAACCGGTGCCCCAATAGATAAGGACACCACAGATCCACGGCATGCATAATAGCCAACATTTCCTTTTCATAGATGGATTTTCCCAGATTTATTTCAGATAGTTGCTTTCTGGTAAAGGCCAAAGGTCGACCCTCTTGCATAAGAACAGCATCAATTCCTTTCCCTGAGGCATCACATTCCAACACAAAGGTCTTTGGGAAATTGGGAAGGGTGAGGACTGGAGTGGTGCA
This sequence comes from Picea mariana, assembly GCA_032191745.1. Lineage (NCBI taxonomy): Eukaryota > Viridiplantae > Streptophyta > Pinopsida > Pinales > Pinaceae > Picea > Picea mariana. The sequence continues at coordinate 333,786 of JASDQU010736619.1, forward strand.
CATGGCCATATTCAAGGTTTGAAAATCTTGAGCAGCAGCTGGAGTCTAAGTGAAAGAGTTCTTTTTGAGGAGAGCAGTGAGAGGTGCGGAAATCTTCCCATAATTCTTAACAAACTTGCGATAATACCCTGTTAAGCCTAGAAATCCATGAAAGGTCTTAATATTCTTTGGGTGAGGCCAGTCTTGCATAGCTTCAATATTTTTAGGATCCACCCTGACGCCATCTAAAAAGACTGTTTCAGGAAAAGTTGGTGCTGAGAGAGTAGATGGAGAACTCGATCCACATGAGCAAGATGGTCTATCCAATTTTTTATATAGATGAGGATATCATCAAAGAAACCTAAGACAAAATGGCAGAGAAAAGGATGGAAGACATGATTCATGAGGCTTTAGAAGGTGGAGGGGGCATTACACAAGCCAAAGGGCATGACCAAAAATGCATAGTGGCCCTCATGAGTTCTAAAGGCGGTCTTGGGAATATCTTCCTCTTTCATACATATCTGGTGGTAGCCCAAATGAAGATCCAGTTTAGTGAAGAATTGGGCGCCACTCAATTCGTCCATGAGGTAATCAATGACAGGAATGGGGAATTTGTCTTTGATGGTAAGTTTGTTGAGGGCATGGGAGTCAGGACACATTCGCCAAGAACCTTATTTCTTCAAGACCATGACCACAGGAGATGAATAGGGGCTCGTACTAGGGCGGATAACACCTACATTAAGGAGTTCCTAGACCATTTTCTCAATTTCATTTTTTGGGGAAAAGGGGTGACGATACGGACGGATATTGGGAAGAAGGCTTCCTAGTACAAGGGGAATGGAATGATCATGAACACCACAGGAAGGAGGGAGGCCTTGGGGAGTGGAAAATACCAATTGATGTTTAGAAAGGATGGCTTGGAGGTCTTGCGATATAGAGGGTATCTTTGTTGCTTGCATGGCATGGAGTTGGGCGATAACACTAGAATGACCCTTTTTGAGAATATTTTCCATGTGATGGGAACTATTGATCTCAGGTGAACTAATGGTGATTCCTTGGAATTTATATTGGTGGCCCTCCTGATCGAATTGCATGGTTAAGTCTTTAAAATCCATGAGAATGGGACCCGAATTCCTTAGCCAATCTGCACCCAGCACAATGTCATAACCCCCCATGTCGATAGAAAACATATGGGATTTCAGGTGGTAGTCACCAATTTGGAGACATACATTTTCACAACGCCCTCCACATTTCATGGAACCACCATTGGCAATCATGATTTGGAAATTATTGATTGCATGGATGTAGCAATGAGTTTCTTGGGCAATGTGGAGATGAATAAAATTATGGGTGTTGCCACTATCAACCAGAATGATGACCTTCCGATGCTTGATGTAACTGATTAGCTTGAGGGTTTGGGGAGCAGAGAAGCCAGTGAGAGCATTGAGGGAAATGACTGGTTCTGCTTCGGGAGGGTCTAAGTGAGGGGTTATGTCAGTGGATTCAAGGGTTATCTCCTCGAACATGGCCATAAAAATATTTTGTTCTTTATACTTGTGGCTCGGGAAATATTCGTCATCACGTTTATAACAAAGGCCTTTTATTTGGCATTTAGCCATTTCAACCCTGGTCAATTTTTGGATCTTTACTGGAGTAGAGGGAGTAGTGGGATTTACTAGTTTAGGGTGAGGGATGAAGGAGGGTTTGTGGTTTTGAGAAGATACAACTTGTTGTGCTTCTTTAGCTCTTTTGGTAGCATCCACCCAACTCTCAGGCTGAGCCATGAGGACATGGGCTCGAATTTCATCCTTGAGGCCACTGATAAAACACTCTCAGAAAAAGGCATCAGACATGCCCTCTGTTCTAAAAGCCAGGCGCTCAAAAGAAGCTATAAAGTCTTCCACTATTCCTAATTGTTTTATCTTTTTCAAACATCCCAAATGGTTGGTGTCAGTGTCGAAAAATTCATAAAGATCTTCCACAAATTGTGTCCAAGAAATATACCCTTGACAAGAATTTTTTCTCCATTGCCACCATTGCCAATGTTCTTAATCTAGATGGTGAACACCATATCAGAGTTTGGCCAAGTCATCTGTAATGTTGTATAAAGAGAAGTAATGTTCCATTTGGGTTACCCAACCAGTGAGGTCTGAGCCATCAAATTTGGTCACATCCACCCGTGGAAGGCGCAGGTCATGTTGAAAGTGATGGTTCTGCAAGGTATGGGAATGAGAGGAATGGTCACCTTCAATATGTGGGGGTGAGGAAGCGGAAGGGTTATCTGTAGGGATATGCAGTTTGGTGCAGAGTGCTAAAAATATTGATTCAAGATGGGTGGTGAGGTCTTGTTTGATTTCTCCCATTGAGGATTGCATGGTTGTATTGATGGCGACAACATTGGTAT
>JASDQU010736619.1:336717-383186 GCA_032191745.1 Picea mariana
GGATTAATGTGATAAGGGTGAAGAGATGAATCCAATGGAATAGGTCTGAAATAATGGTGAAAAAATTTACGGATTTATACTCTGGTCTAAAGAATACTGCAGAGAGGAAATGCTCAAATGCTTAACTAGAAAGAAATGTGTATTTACTTGGCAACCTGAACACAGTTGCACGACAATAGATCTTGTCTATTTTAATTATTGTCCCCAAGGGTTCTACAGACAAGGGTTTGTCCTGTGCTATAGCTCTCTGATATAAGTGTGAGGTCCAATAGTAGTACTCGGTCCAATATCTCATGGCACTAACTAAGGAGCATAGACTGTACCCTTACCCGTACTACTCAACTACCCAGGTACTAGATAGTATCTTCCTGAGTGTTGTTCTTGGTGACACTATAGCAGTCAGGTGGCCGATCGCTTTATCTAAAGAGGGCTTCAGGTAATCTAGGTCGATCCATACACAGGTGTTGTCTGATGCGCTACCACTCGAAGGGGTACCAACAAGGGTTACAAGGGTGGCCAACAGATGTGCGCTTAAGTACCACTTGTATTTCCTGTGTGGATGAATCCCTCAACCATGGGTTTATGACATATCTCTGTGGCTTAAAGATGTCGGAATACGTCTCTACCATGAAAAAAAAAATTAACCCACACTTTCTGCCGAGGAAAGTTCTCCGATACCACTTGTAATATACCAGATATAAAATGTATGCAGAACAGAAATAAAATGCTAGTAATGGAAGAATAACATCAATATAACTAGAACATTCACCACAATAACACTAAAATGATATAAGAATAACAACAGAAATAGCACTTTGAATCTGAAAGCAATGTTCATGGGCCTCCTTGAGGGGGCAACCTCCAATTGAGCAAATCTCTATTACAATAATATCCAAGCTAGGGTTCTCATACCCTCGACTCCTATTTATACTAAAAAGAAGCATCTAGAGGAAGATCATTCTAGAAGCGGAAGCTTCTATTAGGTCTTCTTACATCTGCCTTATTCTATTTTATTGAAAGGCCTTATTAATGTTGACCTTTATTACATCCGAATATATTGTTCTACCTGTATGCGGGTTAGGACCCTAATAGTAGGACTTAAGTGTCTGCAACCTATCTAGGACACAGATCTATGATCACAATACTTAACAGATCACTTATCTAATAATATTAATTAGTCTCTAACTCCTTTATTCACATCGCAGGTTAAAACCCTAATTAGAGATCAACACAGTGACAACCAAGATCCAAGCATATCTGATCATTCAGCACATAGCATTAAAGTAGATCTAACATTCATTCACATCATAAATCACTAAGCATTAGTTGGATCTATCATACATCAATATTAAGAAATTAAGTACATAAATAGCATGAACACCATAGAACAAAGCACATCAACACAGGATATACGTGGTTCACCCCAGTGTGGGACTACGTCCACCAGTATTCTTCTCGTCTTATTAGTTTCTTCCAATATTCTTACATGCACCAAGCCACAACGCCAACTGCACATAGGACAGGAGATCTGCACGCACCTCGCCAGATCCTCCTTCTAAAGTTAGTTCCAAGCACAAAGCCTCTACACAGTCTATTCACAAAGAACTTACAAAACACTTGCACTTAGCTTTGCAAACCTTAACACGTTCATGCACAAAGCCAACTAGCCATGCACTAAGCCGATCAATGACTAGTAACTACTAGGTCTACTTATTATATCATATAAATACTTATTTATACATTACAAAAGGGGCCTAAACATGGGTAAGACCCATGGGATGACATCCCATACCCGTTACATAAACCCTAAAACCCAAAAATCCCATAAAAGGGGGTGATATCCCGCGATCTCTGCTTCATCTGGGCGCTTCATATTCGACCAACCTGTCGAGGTTTCAAAAATGGGAAAACACAACCAATGTTCTCCAAAACTTGGTCGAGGACCAACAGGCCCCCAACACTCACCTATAACTCGTCCCGAGTCACTCTGATCTCAAAAACTCTACTTCAAATGCCTTGAGCTTAGCTCAAGCTGCCTTGACTTTCTACTTCACCAAATCCTTCTGCTAGGAGAACTCTTGAATGATTTTCTTGGTGACAAGCCCATCTAGGCATTGTTCCACTATGGTGGCCACCTATTCCAACTATGCACCTTGTCTCTGTATCTCTTCAAAAAGGGTGTAGGCTTCGTCGTGCACCAGCTAGAGTCGATGTGTTGTCTCCATAACTCAACTCTGGATGGTAGTGACCTACTGTTGAACTGTGCACTACTCCTGTGACTTTTTCATATTCTCCATTGCAGTAAGTAGCTTCAACTATGCTTGCACTATAGACATCTGTTTCTTTGCCTCCTGGAGTTGTGCCTCCAATCTCCTTAGCTTCGGGTCTTTTGCAAGGCACTCATAATTCTACGCACTCTAGTTACAATGCCTTGATTCTTTTGACTGTGCGTCTGGCAGTTTCTTCCCTCTGATCTCTCACTTCTTGTAGAGTGCTCGACACTACTTGTAGTTCTAAATCTATTACTCTTTCCTGAAGCTATTGAATGGCTTCAACGAGCTTCCCCACTTGGCTCTTTGTTATCTCTTCTTCCATTTGAGCCAAGCCCGGTACAGAGCAAAGTGCTCTAGACACTTCCTCCTTGACCGCAGTCTGCTCCATGAGAAGATGGTCTTTTTCTCTCTGGATCTGATCTTTATCCTCTTCAAACTTCACTCGGAGTTCATCTTTCTCTTGATTTGCAAACTGAAGTTTCTCTAGGGTTTCCTCCTTTTCTTTCTTCAAGGCCTTTGTGGCCTACTCCTTTTCTTCCTATACTCGTCGGAGGTGAGCCTCTGTAGCATCTGCTATCCTTCACAATTGGGTGGGCACATCCCCCAATTCTACACCTTCTGATGATGACGGGGCAATCGACACTGCGTGACTCAAATACAGGGCTTGTTGTACCCCTTTTAGCTCCACCTCGATCCTCTCATACATTGTTTGCTGCTTGGATTCATTTCATTGAAAAATATCCTTCGAAGTGTCTTCTAAAGCTGCGATGATGAGGTCAATGTCATCCACTGTGAGCATAGTCTGTGACTGCAGATTTTTGGCTCATGACTTCCTCCGCATTGAAGGTTTCTTCGAAGAAACCTTTCTTTTCTTTGATTTCTGAGCTTTCGTAAGGGGATCCTTAGGTGGTGTCACTTCACCCTTTTCCTGCTTCTCTTCTTTCCCTTCCTCTTCTTGGTTTACTTCATCGTTTCCTCCTCCTCTAGGTGAACCAGATGCAGTTTCCTCCGATGCGTTGTTTATTTCCTACACCTCTTCCTTCTTCTTCTTCTTCTTGGCGTTTATCGGTCGATCATATTCTTCGCGGGTGACCACAAGACTTCCGATGATATTGGGGTTGGATATCTCTATCTATTCAATTGGTATAAGGAATTCAGTCGGCCACTCCTTGGTTATCTCCTCCATGTCTTCATCGATTAATTTGTAATAGAACTGCATCTCCTCCTTGATTTCATCTTTGCACACAGTGATGTAAGTGAAGTGTCTGTCTTCATGGAACTTCGCTATCGGCCTATAAATATGAAAGGTATTTGGAGTCATTTGGGGGAATGACTCAATGGCTAATGTGAGCTGTAAGTAGTAAGTGTGGAAGACAACGTTTGACTGCCACTACTTCACCATATAGTTTGAACACCACAAGGTTGTGAACCTTGCAGCCAGTGGTTTGGATGGATCAACTTTAGGGAAGGTCTTTCCCTCCCGCATCTCCCAAGTGACAAAGGCAACGAGAATCAACAACTAGTTGAAGTGATACTCATAGCCCTGGTCCTGCGCTTCGTGAAAATCCTGCTCTAACTGGTTGATGAGGTAGCTCACCCAGTTCATCTGTAGCCCTTCAACACACTTTCCTGCGAGGTCGACAAAAAAACCCGTGACTTGAGTTGGTCTATTCTTCCTGACGAGATTACCAGTGATCAACTAGAAAGATAGGTGCACTGTGCCATCTTCAATGGAGGATACCTTGTATCCCTGCTTCCCATTCTCCACATCATCGTAGGTGTCCTTAATTCGTTGCATCAGGGTGCAATCTCTAGCCTTCCCTAGGTAGAATTTTTGAGGGTCCAGTCCCTACATGCTTAATCCAGTGATCATGTGGATAAGCATCGGATCAACACTCACACGCCTGTCTAACCATATATAACCTCCATGGTAGCACAAAAGGAGGTGTTTAACGCATGTGTTGACCTATTGATTTCTATTGAAGTGGGGTATCTTCATGACGTTGAGGATGGTGGACCTCGCCATCTCCTTAGTCCATGGCTAGGGGACTATCTTTGGCTTCTTCCCCATTGTCTTTTTCAAGTACTTATGCGGTGCGAGCAACACATAATTATTCATGTCTCCCAGGTTAAAATCATTGATCTTGAGGTTAGGGATCAGTCCTAGCTGCATTCCCACTGCGTATATCCCCTTCGAGAGGTACGCAGTGATGAGGGTCTACTCAAAATCTCTTGGAATGTTCTCATGACTAACTGCACCAGCTAGAGGCAGGATGTATTTGGGCAAGACCTACGAGATGAGCTTCGTGTTCGCCAGGTCATCGTGGTGCTTACTTCTTTTCTCTGTCGTGGTTCGGGATGGCCCAGATCGACTAGATCATCGTGAAGTCGAGGGGGATTCCTGCAATCCTCCCATCGATGAGGCCTATACTCCTTCATACATGACCTTCTCAGCCATAAGGTCTATCAAGATTTCTTCTATAGACTTCTCTATTGCGCTACATTCGCCCAACATACACACTCATGGTCAAATTCTCGAGTAGGCTAATAGGAGCTCAAGATAAGCAAAATAGGTGGCGAGGTCTCAATAATCACAATGCGATAGCAATCAGTTCTCTATGGGCTCAGATAATCACAACTTGAAAAAGTTTCCCCAGTGAGACATTCGACGGATTAAATAGAAAAAGTTGTAATGAATTCCTCCAACGAGCAGGAATGCCTTAGTCCATCTGTTATGGCACGGTCCCAACGGTAAATTATCGATCTTTTCGGAAATAACTACATTTCTAGCCTTTCTGGAGCATCATTCTAATGATTGGGATGCCTCCAACGTTCATATTTCTTTGTCGTGGCGAAGTTTCATTCTGCATTGTTCTGCTATTCCAACGAGGTTCAAGTCCTATAGGATTTCTTTCTACAAAGTCTTCTCTGGAACCTCGTGCAATTTTTCTAGCTTTGCTTTATTTTTGTTGAGCATTCTGGCCTTCTTTCCTATGATCTGATTCGTTGGATTCCTCTTTCCATTTTTATTCTTATCTTCTCTTAGCATAGTAACTTCGCACTACTGAGGGTCATTCACAAGGTTTAAGTGGAATACCTCTTCTCTTATTACTTATGGGGTTAGTGCTCTTCTCTCGTGCATGGATAGGTTCTTTAAGCCTTCTTGCATTCTTTCAACCTCGACAGCTAGTTCTTTATCCCTTAGTAGCTTCGACTTGGCCTCATGTTCTTATATTAAGGGTGTTATTCTCTTAGCCATGAAATCCCTTAATTCTTTCTTTTTCTATTCAATAGCTTCCTCTTCTTCTTTCCTTCAGATCTGATCTTTCTCAATCCAGGTCCTTCCCAATAAAATTGAAAAATGGGTGTTGTTCTCAACAAACGTAACGACCTCGAATTCTTCTTCTGTTGATGCTCTATAAGAAACCATAGGTACATGAGTAAGTCTTCCACATATGGTTATCATCTTTCCTTTAAACAATCATATTCCTCCCAATGAAGGAATCATAGCAGGTTTTCCCAAAATTTCCCAAGTAATTTCTGTCATGATATTCACCTGTGTTTCCTCAATCAAAACACAATCTATGTCGAAGTCACCTATTCTTATTTCTATGCACTCCTCTTTTAAGATCTCTAGTAAACTGGTGTCTATGTAATCACTCAGGGTTTCTTTCATCTGCAATAATATAGTTTCTGATTCTTTCTGGTGTTCTAGCATATCCTTAGTCTCTTGACCTTCTTCATGGTTTTCTTATCTCATATTCATCTTTTCAAATTTAGCAATCATTCTAGGACAATCCAAAACCTTGTGACCAATAGATTTACAACAAAGACAAATAGGACATGTACCAGGGAATTTCTTAGCAAGATGTCCCGGTCTTTTGTAACTATAACAAAGAGTCAATCCTCTCTTTCTCTTAAACGATTCCCAACCTTTCTTGTACTGCGCACTGGGATCATAGTGATGGATCTGCAAACGATTCTTTCTAGGATTTTGCATCCAATTTTTAGTCCAAAAATTCTTTCTATGCATAGGAATAACATATCTTTCATTATTTCTATCAAATTTATTCATATCAAATCTTCTTTCGTCTAGTTGTGTCGTAGTTTTCAGAATAGGAAAAAATTTATCAAACATACCTAGATCCATTCTTTCAAAACAAAAATTCCCACTTATCTTACCTTTACCAAAGAACAAAGATCTAAGATATTACCTCTTTTCTTTAGATCTGATTCCCTTCTTAGCACGGAGCTTCACAAGTCAAGTAGAATATTGCGCACTACAGCAACAGATATACGCACAGAGATTTCTCTTTTCTTCAATTCCCAGCAATCACAGTTTTGGGTCCCGACAATGGAACCATTTGTTAGAACAATGGCATAACCAAGTTTCAATGCTTCAACAGCGAAACAACAAAACCCTAACTATCATCCCTTTCAACAACACCTACGAAGCTGATGAAGTCTCACCCGAGGTAGAGGCAGGGGGGGTTGCAAGACTCAGGAGTCTACAACCTAGATGGGACACATATGTGTGATCACAATACTTAACAGAGAACTTAGCCAATAATATTCATTAGTCTCTAACTCCTTTATTCACATTGTAGGTTAAAACCCTAATTACATATCAACGCAGTGACAACCAAGATCCAATCATATCTGATCATTCAACACATAGCATTAAAGTAGATCTAACATTCATTCACATCATAAAGCACTAAGCATCAACTGGATCTATCATACATATAGATTAAGAAATTAAGTACATAAACAACATGAACACCATAGAACAAAGAACATTGAAATAGGATATACATGGTTCAACCCAGTGTGGGGCTACGTCCATCAATCTTCTTCTCTTCTTATTAGTTTCTTCCAATCTTCTTACATGAACCAAGCCACAATGCCAACTCCGCATAGGACGGGAGATCTACACACACCTCACCAGATCCTCCTTCCTGAGTTAGGTCCAAGAATAGAGCCTCTACACAGTCTGTGCACAAATCACTTACAAAACACTTGCACTTAGCTCTGCAAACCTTAACACGTTCGTGCACAAAGCCAACTAGCCATGCACTAAGCCGATCAATGACTAGTAACTACTATGTCTACTTCTTACATCGTCTAGTTACTTATTTATACAATACAAAAGGGGCCTAAACATGGGTAATACCCATGGGATGACATCCCATACCCATTACATAAACCCAAAAATACCATAAAAGGGGGCAAGATCCCGCGATATCTGCTTCTCCTGGGTGCTTCGTCTTTGACTAGCCTGTCGAGGTCCCAAAAATGGTCAAACACGACCAAGGTTCTCCAAAAATTGGTCAAGGGCCAACACCAGCCATTGTTGATCTTATTGTTCTTATCAATATAAACCCTAACGGTCCTACTTGCAATCTACCAGGGAATCCCAATATCCTCCCTGTACTCACACTTCCTAGTTGTGACTAACTAACTAATTGTACTGGAACAGAACTAGCATGAGAAGGTAGTATCGAAATTACCATTTGTATAGAAGACACTTGGAATATGGGTGATTTGGGGCTGGTGCCACTAGCTTTGGGATGGTTTTCTTTGATATGGGGGGTCTCATTTTCTTCCACTGGAATGATCTCTTTGGTTGGATTCTCGATCTATCCTATTATTAGGGATGAATCTTCTCTTTCTTATTCAAGATTCATGCCATCTTCTACCTCTCTTACATATACACCTTCTCCTTCTTTTCCAACCTCCTGGGGACTTCTCTCTCTCTCTGCGCTTCTCTCTCACTTAATCTTTGACTAGCCAGTCTTTCCTATCTTCTCATCTTCCACAACTCTCCCATCTGTCTTTCCTCTACTTCTCCTGATATGACTTCTTTCCTCAACTTCTTGGACTATCTTGTTGTTTTCTTTATCTTTCCACAGCACAAATTCTCAACTATGGAAGCTCTCTTCAAGGCTCTATCATCTCTTGAGTCTGTTTCTTGTTGTTTCCCCCCCAATTGTCAAAGCACCCTTCCCCTCTCTTAAGCCATGACTCTACCCACATCTTTCGTGATGGTGTAAGGCCCATAACTAAGTGGTACGAGATTATTGTGGGTGGATGTGAGGCACTCTTTCTTCAAATGAAACCACACCTTATCAGCAACATTAAACATGTGTTGAACCCGATGTTGGTCATGTTGTTTCTTTTACTTAGAATTGACTTTCTATAGGATATCATAAACGCTTTGTTGGATGTAATGGATTCAGTCAAAAAATTTGGTTTCTCTATCTTCCTTTATTTGAGCATGGGATGACTCTACCTGTGAATATGAAATGATGGAATCCCAAGATCACTTGAAAAGTCTTGTGGCCAATAGAGTTGTGGAGGGATATGTTGTATATGTGTTAAACATATGGAAGGATCTCATCTAATGTACATGGATGCTTGGATGTGTACATGTGCAGGATATGAAAAGTCATCCTATTGACCACTTATGTTTGTCCATCTGCTTGGAAGGAAATTGAGTTATCCAACTTGGTGTCCATCAGAGACCATGGGTTGGACCATAAGGTGCTAAGGAACCTACTATCCATATCTAAAATAATGGTCCATTGTATCCCAAAATGAACCCAAACACATGCAAAAAATTTCTTAGTAGTGGATTTGATTGTGATACACTTCTTACACAATGCCAAAATGGCCATCTTAGAGAACTAATCGAAAACCACAAGGAACAACTGTTACCATGCTTGGTCGAGGGAAAATAATACATGTAATCCATGGAGACTGACTCCAAAATCTTGTTTGGGCTAGGTAGAAGAGTGTACAACCCATGCTTCTTAATGTAAAGTTTAGCGATGACACATGTAGTGCACGATTTGATATACCTGTTCACGTCCTATCCGAGTTTTTTCCAATAGAAATAATTTTGAAGTACTACTACTATATTCTCAACATAGAAGTTCCTTGCATTTGACTGTAATGTGCCTCCCAAATTATCTTTGCACGCTTGCTTGAAGGAACACAAAGATGGCCCAGATAGAAAAAAGTGCATCCTAGGGGTGAAAGTTCAGAACTTGTTTACTTGCTCCTAGTTGTTGATATGTAGCAAAAATGTTAGGTTTACTGTCCTATAATTGGGGCCACCCAAAGGTCTCATGCCCACAAGAATTAATAACTATGGTTAGTGTTGGGTTGTTATATTATTTGTAGTGAAATTCTAGTTGAGGTGGATCGACAACAAGTCGAAGGTCGAAGTTATTCAACTGTGTAAAGTCGAAGTTGAAGGTCGAAGAGTTTAAACATGGTAAAGGAATCGAAAAAAATTTGAAGAGGTCAACTAACAAGAGGTCGACAGGAAGGTGTGTGGTGACCGACTGAAGACCGAATGAAGGACAACTGGTAATCCAACTTGGAGTCGACTGTAATAGAATCCTGAGATTCACAATATTTGTAGCTAATGATCTACATGGATATTAACCATTTTTGGGCGCCGTGTATTTAGGGTTTTTCCTTTTGTAAAGCATATAAAGAGGCGTGTTGTAAGGCCATAAAGGCTAATCAATGAATCATAAGATATCCTATCTTTAGAGAAATCTTTAGATGTAGGTTGTTGGTCATGCAGATGTAAGATGTATTGGATACATGATTCTTCTTGCATAGGAAAGAGGGTATGATGTCGATTGTGTCTTAGGTGTGGACCAAGGTTATACATGTAACCTTTATTCAGATTGAATAATACAACAAGAGAGTAGGACGCTCAAGGAATGTTGGTTTTCCTGGTTTGGGTTTATAGGGTAGAATCTGTTTGTATTGTGTGATTTCTTTGTCATTTACATTCTTGATTAAATTTGTCTTCTCTTCTGCTAGGTTTAGTGTGGACGTGTGTCTCATTTCCTAATAGTTAGTACCACAACTAGCGGCAAACTGAGGTAATATGAAACATGGTTTGTGTTGTCCTTCTTGTACTTAATGTTTATATGGAATTGTTGCAAGTACATGGACTACTTTTGATGGGGATATTTATCTAACTTTCATGTTTCTACATGAATTTCAAATGCTTATGATTAGTGTGGATGATTGTTTCCTTCCTAGAATATATTGCTTCCAATATTAGCATACCTTCATAATAGAGTACATCTCCTTGTCATAGGTGGGATACCTGCAAACAATATTAGAGAGTGTCTCAATATGATAGGTCAACGAATTTTCATGTTGAGTGAGGATTGGAGTGATAGCATAGTCGAGGGAATCTATCTCAATATAGAATGGTTGTTGCAAGTCTGGAAAAGTGAGGACTGGTGCTGAGAAGAGGTGGTGTTTGAGATCCTCGAATTCCTTTTGTTTTGAATCATACCAATAAAATAGGGATTTAGCTCCACCCTTGGTCACTTGGCTTAAGAACCAAGTGATATTGGAGAACCTAGACATGAACCTACAATAGAAGTTGGCAAGACCTAATAAACTAAAGATCTCTATTAGAATCATTGGTGCTAGCCAATCGTGAATGACTTAGATCTTGGTTGGGTCCACATGCATGTCATGTTCATCCATTATGTATCCTAGATACTAAATTCTCTACATTCCAAATGAGTGTTTCTCCAGATTGACATATAACTTGCATTTCCGCAAAGTGATCAGGATATATTGAATGTGCTACAAATGTTCTACCCAAGTTATAATAAAGATGAGGATGTCATCCAAATATAATACCACAAAATATTTTTTGAATGGCCACAATATATCTGTTGATTTTTGTATCTTCGGGTAGGTGTTCTCACATGACCCTAGGTTTTGGGCATGTGGGAAATTTCGAGGGAACCACATTACACTTTCGATTTGGTAAAAAAACCCTTGTATTTGAGTGGGGGCTTCATGGTTTTGATGATGTTATTTGTGGGCTTGTTTTGGGGCTTCACACCCACAAGGAAAGCCTAATTTGATGTTGACTTGTGGAGGGGCTTCTATGTTGACCCCTAGAACTTGTATATAAAGGAGAGAGGTCATTGTGACAATATACATAATGTAGAGTGTGGTGACATGATGGAGTTGGCATAGGTGACTATTCACTTGTGCCAAGGAGGATTGGTGATATCAACAAAGGGGAAGTCTGCAAGGTGGTGAATCTAGCCTCGAAGATAGAAGTGAAGAAGGTCGCACATGTTGAGCAAATTCTTCATACAATATGCGGTTTGCAGGAGGAGGAAGCACATATATATGTATGTTGTAGAAGGGAGAATCACATATAGGTTATATGTGGTTTTCAAGAGAGAAAATAACGTATGTGGATGGATTACCAGTAAGGTTTTCCTCATATTTTTGTGATATTGTATTGGCTGGGAGGGTTGGTTTTTCCCTTAGGATTTTCTATGTTAACAAGATTACATAACTAAAATTGTGTCTCATCTATATTGATGATTCATCTATGATATTTGTGTTTCTAGTGCATATGTTTTCAGTCAATAATTTAAGTGTAAAGTTGTTTAGTGATAAAAACTAGGGTTTAACTATTAGATCACTAGGAAGCAATTTTCAGATCTAAAATGCTAAGAGGGAGTGTTTATTTTTGTAGATTTGGGTAGGTATTCTCACATGACCCTAGGTGTTGGAAAAGTGGGAATCATCGTGGGAACCACATCACACTTTTGGTTTGGTGAAAACCCCCTTGTATTTGAGTGGGGGATTCATGGTTTTGATGATGGGCTTTGTGGGCTTGCGTTGGGGCTTCACACCCACAAGGAAAGTCTAATTTTATGTTGACTTGTGGAGGGGATTCTATGTTGACCCCTAGGACTTGTATATAAAGGAGAGAGTTCATTGTGACAATATACATCATGTATAGTGTGGTGACATGATGGAGTTGGAATAAGTGAGTCTGCACTTGTGCCAAGGAGGATTGATGATCTTAGTAAAGGAGAAGTATGGAAGGTGGAAAATATGGGTTAGGGACCTAACCTCCCTACACCATGATGTAGGTAGAATAATTTATTTTCCATGTAATAAAGGCTAACATTAGTGTATAAGGCCTATTTAATAAATGAGAAGAAGTTAATGCAAGAAGACCTAATAGAAGCTTCCACTTCTAGAAATATATTTCGCTATAAGGTTCTTTAGAAGATAGAATTAGTATAAGTAAGAGTAGGAGGCATGATAATTTTTGTCTTGAGAATTATTGTAATAAAGCATTGCTCTGCTAGAGGTTTCCCCCTCGAAGAGGCAAGTGAACATTGTTTCCTATCAATAAAGGTATTATTTTGGTGTTTTGGTTTCATATACTTTGTTGTTCCACTATTATTTTCCATAGTATTTATGTTTCTATGCTATTATAATAGATCTGGTACTTTACAAGTGGTATCAGAGCACTTTCCTTGGCAACAAATTGTGGGTTATTGTTTTTAGGGTATAGACGTATTCTAGCGTCTTAAAGCTACAAAGATCTTTCGTTCAATGCATAAATCTGCATTCAGGGAATACACACATGAAATACAAGTGGTACTTAAGCGCACATTATTGGCCACCCTTGTAATCCTTGTTGGTACCCCTTCGAGTGGTAGCGCATTGGAAAACACTTGTATAGGGATCAACCTAGATATCCTAAATCCCTTCGTAGATACACCGATTAGCCACCTGACTGCTATAGTTCCACCAAGAAAAATTCTCAAGAAGATACTCTCTAGTACCTGGGTAATCGAGTAGTATAGTTAAGGGTACAATCTAGCCTGCTTAGTTGTTTCCTTGAGATATTGGGCCGATTACTACTATTCGACCCCGCACATATATCAGAGAGCTATAGCATAGGGAAAACTCTTGTATGTAGAAAACCTAAACACCCTAACCCTTGGGATGGAAATAAATAAGAAAAGGAATAGAAAATATCTATTGTCGTGCAACCTTTCCTCCTACATTTGGGTTGCAAAATTCCTACACATTTCTTCCTGTTAAGAATTTGGCCATTTGGCCATTGCCGTATTATTCAAATCGAAGTTTAAATCTACAAGAGTTAAAAAAAAAATCATAGTGGTCCTGTTGGCACCCATATTCAGGACCTATCCCATTGGATTCATCTCCTCGATGTGATCGCAGTGGTACCTTTCATTTTCAATCCTTTTTTTTCAGTGGACCCAACACCCCTATTTTCCACCTCTCCCATTCTATTCCCCTTTTCTCCATAATCGTCGTGGTACATATCACTTATAATTCCTTCTTTTCTATGGTCCCACCCATCCATTTCCATTACATACACCCCTCATATCCAAATGGCCACCACTCACAACAAAGACCTATAGGCTTCCATCACTCAGACCAAGGAGTCCCTCCACCAAGTCAATTTTGAGATTGCTTCCGCCAATTCCTGCGTCAAAATATTAGAGACCCAAGTCTAGCAACAATTTGATGCCATGGATGCCAATTCATGGGAAAAGTTTCCACCCTCCAGTCTATTGTCAACCAGATATTGAACCACCCCCAAAGCCCTTCCTCAGACCAACCGTCCCACTTATATGGTGTTGATTCCTCCCATTCTATGATTTTTCACTCCAACTCCTTTCATCATGACCCCTGCCTTCCCCGAGTTGAGGTCAATAAGTTTGATGGCTCTGAACCCATATGTTGGGTCACTCAAATGGATCATTATTTCTCTCTGCATGGAATTACCGATGAGTTGGAAAAACTTTGTTATGTTTTTCTCTATCTAGATCATAAACCTTGGCAATGATGGAAATGGCGTAAAAATGCACGCCAAGGGTACACTGCATGGACCCAATTTGTTAGAGAGCTCTATGAACACTTTGACATTAACACCCACTATTTAGGACATTTGACCAAGTCGAAATAGTTAGGCACAATGGAATACGTTATAACTTCCTTTGAGAATTTGTCCTTCATAACAAAGGGCATGATATATGTGGTCTTCTAGGAATGCTTTATCATTGGCCTAAAGGATGAAATCCAAGCCTAGGTCCTCATGGGTCACCCTCAGACTTGGTTGGAAGATACTAAATGTGCCAAAGAATCCCAACAAGTTGTTTTTTCCCATAACTAAAAACCCTCTTTTGTTCCTCGCCCACACCCCACAAATCCTGTCCCCCCTGCCACTCCCCTCAAGGTCTAGAAATTAACTTGGGCCAAAATGGCTGAGTGTCAACTCAAGGGTCTTTACTATAATTGTGATGATAAATATTTTCTCGGGCATAAGTGTAAGGAACAAAAACCTTTTATCGCCATTTCAAAGGATGGTGCTGAAGAAGAAGCTATAGTTCTCCATGTTAAAGAGATACTCCTTCCAGATGCTACTATGTATCCTGCTAACCCAACTAAAGTTGACCCCCTAATTTCATAACATGCCCTCACTGGATTATCTTCTCCACGAACTTTCAATCTCATTGGCTATATTAATCATAGGAAAGTCATCATCCTTGTTGACAGTGGAAGCACCCATTATTTTATTCACCATCTCATTTCCCAGTAAACCAACTGCTATATTCGCATCGTCAACCATTTTCAAATCATGGTAGTTAATGTAGGGTCCATGAAATGTGATGGGCATTGTGAAAATGTATGTCTTCAAATTGGACAGTACCACCTGAAATCTCATGTGTTTTCCATCAACATGGTAATTTGTGACATTCTTCTAGGTGTTTAATGGTTATGCACTATGGCCCCCATTCTCATGGATTTTAATGCATTAACCATGAAATTCCACTAGGAGAGATAAAAATATCAATTCCAAGGACTCATAGCAGGATTACCTAAGATCATCAGTTCCCATCGAATTGAAAAGCTTCTCAAGAAAGGACATTCATGTATTATTTCTCAACTCCATTCCATTCCAGTAGTTGAGACACCATCTATGCATCTTGACCTCCAATCTATCATCTCCAAACACCAAGATATTTTTTCCACTCCTTAGGGACTTCCCCTTTCCCATGGTGTTCCCCCTTGAGTGGTGCGTAGTACTTTACTAAACTTGATATCCATTTTGGATACCACCAAATACCTATGAAAGAAGTAGACATTCCCAAGACTTCCTTTAGAACTCATGAAGGCCACTATGAGTTCTTGTTCATGCCCTTTGGCATGTGTAATTCCCCCTCCTCCTTCCAAAGTCTCATGAATCATGTCTTTCATCCTTTTCTCCTTCATTTTGTCTTAGTTTTCTTTGATGATATTCTCATCTATAGTAAAACTTGGAAATTCGATCTCACCCATGTGGATCAAGTTCTCTGTCTACTCTCTAAGCACAAAATTTTCCTCAAAAAATCTAAATGTGCCTTTGGAGCCTCAGAAGTGGAGTACCTTAGTCATATTGTGGGAAATGATGATGTACGGGTGGATCCTACGAAAATTAAAGATATGCAAGATTGGCCTCTCCCTAAAAATTTTAAGAGATTGTGTGGCTTTCTAGGCTTAACAGGTTATTATTGCAAGGTTATTAAGAATTATGGAAAAAATGCATCACCTTTCACTTCTCTCCTTAAAATTAATTCCTTCACTTGGACTCCAACAACTGACGAATCCTTTCAGGAATTGAAATAATCTATGTGAATGACTCTGGTCCTATCCCTTCCCGACTTCACCAAGACTTTTGTCTTGGAATGTGATGCTTCTAGAAAAGGAATTGGGGCAGTCCTCATGCAATATGGTTGGCCTTTGGCCTTCAATAGAAAACAAATTTCAGAAAAACATTTGGACCAATCCATCTATGACAAAGAAATGTTGGTCATTCTGCATGTAAGGATCTTTGGCATCCTTATATATTGGGGAAACAATTCCATATTTAAACTAATTACAAGATCCTCAAGTATTTTATGGAACAAAGGATTTCATCCCTAGAGCAACAAAAATGGGTCACCAAGATATTTGTATATGATTATGAGATAATTTAAAAGAAGGGAAAATAAAATGTGGTTGTTGACACTCTTTCCCGAAAATATGAAGAAGAAGGGTCCATCTTTTCCCTCTCCTTAATTATACCTTATTGGCTCCAATTTGCTAGTCAGGAATGGTTGAAAGATCCCAAAATATATTTCCTCATCCAACAATTGCAAGCAAATTCTCCATCCTCTCCAGGGTACTCTTGGAAAAATAATGAGCTTCACTACAAAGGTCGTCTCTCTCTAAGAAAAAAAACACAACTTAAATCTATGGTGTTTTCTGAGCTTCATTCTTCACCCACCACTGGGAATTCAGGGTTTACCAAAACCTATGAAAGGGTCAAACATTCTTTTTTATGGGATGGTATGAAACAAGGCATCTGCACCTTTGTGGTTGAATGTGATATCTATAAATGAAACAAAGGAGAAATAGTCAAAGCCCCTACCACACTCCAACCCATTTCAATTCCCCCTTATATTTGGCAGGATATATCTATGGATTTCATTATGGGCCTCCCTAAATCCAAAAACAAGACGATCATCATAGTGGTGGTTGATCATCTTTCCAAATATGCTCATTTCTTTTCTCTACAACATCCCTTCACCGTGTCCATAGTGGCATGAGTTTTCATGGATAATATCTTCAAACTTCATGGCATGCCACATTTTATTGTCTCTGACAAGGATCCCACGTTCACCAACAAGTTTTGGCAAGAATTGGTCAAGCTACAGGGCACCCAATTACATCTCAACACTGCCTATCTTCCCCATACTAATGGCCAAAATGAAATTTTCAACAAGTGCTTGGAAATATATTTAAGGTGTTTTTCTACTAACCACTAGCATTAGTGGGCTCGATGGTTACCACTAGATGAATGGTGGTACAACACATTTTACCATATAGCCACTTGCATGACTGCTTTTGAAGCAATATATGTATAAAATAAACCATCAATTCTATCATACATGCCTGATGTCTCTAAGGTTTAGGGGGTTGAAAAACATATTATAGTACGCAAGGCCATTCTCCATACCCTCAAGGAAAATTTGGTGATGGCTCAAAATTTCATGAAGTAACAAGTTGATCAAGGTCGTTCTAAACATCAATTTTTTGAAAGGGACTAGGTGTTTCTTCGTGATCCAGATTTAGGAGTGGAACGAACTGATTAACAATCTGAACACAATAAACACAGAGATATGAAGAATAACACATATATCCAGTGAACAATATCTTCTATTGAATACTGAAATAGGCTGAAACTGTAAAATTGAAGAACTGAAACACTTGCTCGAATGGTGGTAGCTATCTCTGAGAAGAGATGTGGCTGTTATGTGCATTTGTCTAATCAGAATGAATTACAATGAGTATCCAGAGGCCTTTTTTATATTACTCATGAATGTCAAAACCCTAGGATTCCAAAAACCTAACCCTAGGAGGTGAAACGTCAAAAGTCATGTGGGCCCCTATGGGTAAGTTGGTACCTCAAGTTCTCAGGGTTGTAAATTTTTCATACGACCTCCATTTTAGGCACATGATAGCCCATTGGAAAGGTCTTTCAGAGAGATGCACATTATTCCATCAAACTTTGATTCTGTCTACAGTTTGACTATGGAGAGCCAAAAAAACATTGTTTAGGCCTCCAAAATGTCCCTAGAAGTACAACAAGATGTGCTGACATGAAACCATACAAATTAAGCCAGTTGAATTAGGTGAGAGACCACCAATATCCACCTGGAATATGTGTAGGGATTCAGAAAACCCCAAAAGTGTAGAAACCACAATTACAAAGAAGTACAAAAGAACATGCTGAACTGAAAATGAACAAGAGGATCCAGTTGGAATAGGTGGGTGGCCACCAATAGCCAACTAGATCAATCCTCCCCCCTTAGAAAGAAATGGTCTCCATTGCATTGAGTTCCTCCATCAAGTGAGGAAACTTTTGCTAGAATTGGCCCCAGGTGAGCCACTTTCCTTGGTGTAGGATTTTCCTTAACTTAATAACCTAATAAAGGTAGATCCTCTGCTAGTGAGTGCCCTTGACCTATGTGTCCACTATATGATTAGTGGATGCTTGTTCCATGTAGTCAGGGTTGAGCTTTGTGGGTGTCAGTTGTTCGATGATCTATGAGTTGTCCAATAATGGTGGAAAATGTTGTCGAAGGAGGTCCACATTGAACAATAAGTGTAGGCCAATGAAGGGTGGAGTGTTGAGCTCAAAAAAATTTCTACCCACATCCTTGGTGATATTGTAAGGCCCATAGTGAAGTGGGCAGAGATTTTAATGGAGCTCTGTGAGACACTCCTTCTGCAAATGTAACCAAACTTTTTCACTAGCCTGAAACTGGTGTGGTACCCTATGTTGATCATGGTGTTGCTTGTACTTAGCATTGGATTTTTGAAAAATCTCCTAGACCTGTTGGAAGATGTGTTGAATTTGCTCAATGAATATGGTGGCTTTGTTGATTGAAAAATGATCATGGGAAGAGTCTGTCTGTGCGGTGGAAAGAGGAAGTGAAACATCAATGGGTCCCAAGGGTTGGAATCCTAGACCCACCTGAAATGGGCTATGGTCGGTGGAGCTATGGAGAGACCTGTTGTAATCGTGTTGAACATAGGGGAGACTCTCGTCCCATGTCCATTGATTCTTAGAATTGTACATGCATAGGATGTGTAAAACCATTTGATTAACAACCTCTGTTTGGTCGTCAGTTTGGGGGTGGAAAGAAGTGGATTTTGTGAGCTTGGTGTCCAACAATGACCAGAGACGACCAAAATGTGTTGAGGAACCTTTTGTCCCATTCACAGATGATGGTTTGTGGTATTCCAAAGTGGACCCACACTTGTTCGAAGAAGATCTTGGAAATATCTGCCACTGTGATATTCTTCTTGTAGGTTGTGAGGATGGCCATCTTTGAAAATCAATCAATGACCACAAATACACAACCATTTCCTTGCTTGGTGGATGATATGCCAGACATGTGAATGTTATTACATGCAAAAATATGTCCAGAAACCTACCAATATTTACTGCACATTCTGTAAATATTTGGGGCATGATGAGAAGGACTGTAGGGCTTATGACCTCTTACATGAAATGTCAAGGGATACATACGGAATTCAAGGAGAATTACAACAAGAAGGAAATGCTACGCAGTTTAATTCCCTAGGAAGAGGAAACTTAAACCCTTGTGGTGGATTTAGAGGAAGAGGACAAGGAGGAGGCATGGGTTGAGGTTGAGGTCATATTATTTTTCATAACTGTGCCCATCCAGGTCACTTGGAAAGCGACTGTCAGAACCCTTTTACCACTTGCAACTATTGCAACTCATTTGAACATGTTATTGAAGATTGTCCAGTATTCCTGGAAAAACTTTAGGAAAGATGGGGTGGAAAACAACAAGTGCAGCTGATATCAATGGAACCTCATGGAGAGGATCCCAGAGTCTCTATTATCACTAGAGGAGGCACTTGTATAGGAGAAGACAAGGTGACTCCAGGAAATACTTCCATATGTGAGCTCCAATTGAGGTGATTTTTGCATCGTTGGAAATCTTTCAATGTGTACAACAACAATGAGGGGGTGGTGTTGTACCTACAAGTTTTTGACTCCATAAAGTGTTGTTTGATCCCTCTAACTAGATTTAGAAGGTTTTATATCCCAAATCACTAAAGTATGACCTACCACTAAAACAGGTCTTGCAAGCCAATTACTCCAATTTTCCCACCCATATAGTACCAAGATAGATGACAAATTATATCACAATACATTCCACATCACACACCAAGAACTTAGTGGACCTTACTCCATTGGTATATAGCCATATTACATTAATAATTCTCCTTAGGTACCTCCCTACATACATAGAAATACATTAATTATCCTTGCTAAATACATTACAAAAATAGAGAAGTGAAATAAAGAGTTGGGTCATTTCTTCACTTTACATATAAACATGGTTTTCAATACAAACATTTTTTTTGGCCGAAACTATTTTAGACAAAAAAAACTTTGTAGGCAAAGAATCTTGGACATCAAAGATTCTCCTCCTATTACTTTTGCAACAAAAAATAGGTTTTTTAAAGTTTATATATATATGAAAATTATTTTCTAATTTCCTATTTTATTAAATTAAAGTTGAATTATCTTTTACTTGTCTTATTGTAATAATTTTTTTTTTTATCATTTATAAAATTGATACTCATAATGAAAAGTAACAAACGTTTTCCCACCTAATGAGGGAACTTGATGCAATGGGAACCATCACTTCCTAAGGTGGGAGGATTAATCCAAGTTGACATTGGTGGCCACCCACTCTTCTACTAACTCAACATGGTTCTCCATCTCAAAAACAAATTTGTCTACGCTCTTTTCAGGTACTAAACTTCTGTAGCGATTTTGAGGCATTAAACAATGTTTCTTGGTCATTTGAGGGATTGGAGTGGCCATGGCCTCCCTGGGCCTGCCAAAAATTGTATTTCTCAGTTATATGTTTTTAACTAGCTGTTATGCACCCCAAACGATGATTGTATGCAAATGTTGTGCCCCTAGTAATTTAACATATCAAATAACCACATCAAGCCTGCAAACATTTTTACGCTTTGTCTCCTAGGGTTAGGGTTTTGGAATTTTAGGGGTTTTTCTTCTTATGGTTTAGTAATTTATGTTAAAAGGATATTTTCAACCTCTTATAAGGTCTTATTGCAAATGAGCATAGTTGACACCTCTCTCTTTAGAGATAAGCTACCACCATTCTAGCTAGTTTGTATTTCTTTGCAGTTTACATTCTTTTCCTATTTCATTCATTAATAGAATTTGGGTTTCATTGTATTACTATGTTATCTACAATATTTTTGTGTGTGCATTTTCATTCATATTCCTACCTTTCATTTTCTTCTCTATACAATCTAGATCATTTGAGGATGACCTCCATCTTCATGAGATCTATATTGAGTTACCCTCTGCTAATCAAGTACCCCAAATACACAAATGACTATTGAGAAAACTCACATTTCTTAAGGTTACACAACAATTGATTATTTTTCAAGGTCTCTAATACATGTAGGAGATATGAGATGTGCTCTTACCAGGTAGATCTATAAACCAATATATCATATAAATACACTATTAAAAATGAATTTATAAAGGGACACAATATTGTTGATTAAGGTTGGTTTCCATTGATGTCAACCCTTGAAGAAAGTCCAGTAGTGAATTTTGGTAGAACAAATTTTTGGGTAATGGACCCAAGTTTGTTTGATGTAAAGATGACTCATTATTGTCTTTCCATGGTTTATAAGAAGTACAAATGGATGAACTCCAAAGTGGTCCCCTTATGGTGAAATCCCTCACGGGAAGACGCTTTGTGGATTGAGTTATCCTAGAAGTATGGTTAGCAAACCCATGCTTAATTGTGGAATAATGAGATGAAGGTCAGTGAAACTATCCTAGATGGATAATGCTTGGTATGCCATTTTCGGTGGTATGTGGAATGTCACATAACTCCTCACGGTTAGATATTTATGACCATGTGAAGTTGGAGGACCCTCATGAGTCATCTAGAAGCCCCAAAAAGTCAAAGTGTTTAAAAAATAAATTATTTAAATAATTAAGTTAATGGAGAGCTCCCTAAAATAAGGAAAGCGGGATGCTACATGAAAGTATAAATAAGAGGCAAGGCTCTCTCATTTAAACACACTTGAACACATTGAATATATTTTGTTGTGTGAGGCTTATTGAAAGTACTCATTGATACATCTGAAGTTGCGAAAGTCTGAGGTAGTACGAAGGGTTGATGGTGAAATTCTCATAATTACAACGAATACTAAAAAACCATATTTTCTTAGGTGTACGTGGGCTGACAATGTATTAGGGTGCATACATACTAAGGTGTATGCGGACTGACAATGTATTAGGGTGTGTACGTGTGCGGGCTGGCAGTGTATTAGGGTGCGTACATGTTGGTAAAGCCATGGAAACTTGAGAAGATGAAAATGCATAGGTTCTAGATTCTGATATCAATCACCCGGGAAGTTCTATAGTTCTCAGATACATTAGATCTATCCATTGATTCAAAAGGTATGTTTTATTTCTATGAATAGTTGAATTTTGATGTATGCATGAGAAATGGTTATGGAGATTTGAGGATTCTCCCTAGAGAGACTAGTGGTTGCATGGGATCTTCTGCATAAGTCAGATCTACAGAAATACAGTGTTGGTATATTTATCATTGATACTTCTTGTTGAGGCACATCTTGTATTTCTTGGCATATTTCTAAGGGGTTTTGTGGTACATGGTTGAGATCTTGTTTTGTGAAGTGGTTGATGTATTGAGAGGTTGAATATTAGAAAGGGTTTGATGACTAGATCATGTGAGGGTTATTATAATTTTTCATGATTACACACACCTATATGGCACATGACTAGAGAGAGAGAGATATTCCTTGGGTAAAGGTTATGTATGAGGATGCATGCACAGGGTGCAGTTATAGTCTGGATATAGTGACAGGTTACAAATCTATGTAAAAACATTATAGGGTCAGAAGTTTTCAAGAGAAATAAAACCCTAGTCTTCAGAAGGCATACACAGGTTGCATAACTATTTGGTCGCGTACATACGTTGGATGCATAACATATAGGGAGTGTACATACACATGTTGTAGCACTACAGGTCGCATACCTATTGTATTTTGTTGATACATGTTAAGTTCAGGTATAGATTGATTATAGGGAAGTTGTACAAGTTGGTTGCAGGTCCGTGGTATAGATTGATATAGTTGTACAGTGGTATATCTCACAGTGATAGTGTGAAAGTGGTTCCATCATTCTAATTCTATGGCAAGGCAGTTGGATGGGGCAAGGATAGGTGGTTTTAGACACCTTCTAGTTGTAGCCGGAGAACATAGGGGGTTGTAGCCTCCTTCTCGTTGTAGCCAAAGAATTGGGGAGTTGGAGCTTGCCTCAGGTTGTAGCCTAAGAAACTAGGGGGTTGGAGCCTCCTTCCAATTGCAGCTGGAAAACAAAGGAAGTTGGTGCTTCCAATGAATGTAATTCTTCAAGACATATAAGAAAAAGCATTATGTGTTTTTCTCTCTCTTTGGGTTTCCACGTAAAACACTGATGTATTGTGTATGTGTATGTGTATGATTGTTAATTTGTTCATTGCTTATTTACTCTGCAGTTATTGGATGATAATGCAACATTGATATTTCACTTGGATTATATGGTTAAAAAGGATTAAATTTCTCTATTATTGACTCAACCCCCTCTTAGTGTTGGCCCTTGACCAAGTTTTGAGGATCCTTGGTCATGTTTAACTTATTTTTGGGACTTCGACAGGATGTCAAAGGCAAAGCACAAGACGAAGCGGAGATCGTGGGATCTCGGCCCCTCTTTAGGTATTTTTGGGATTTTGGGTTATGTAATGGGTATGAGGATGCCAACCCATGGGTTTACCCAGGTTTAGGCCCGATTTTGTAATGAATAAATAGAAATCTAGGCGATGTAGGAAATAGTGTTGATCTGTGTGATCGAAGGGTTGTAAGTTGTGCTAGGTGCAAGTAATAGTTGTAAGTGCTTCATGCATACTATTTGAAGATTATAGAGCTAAGTGCAAGTGACTGTAAGAGATTATGGAAGGCTTTGTTCCATAAATAAGGGAAGGAGGACCTAGTGAAGAGTGGGCAGATCTCCTATCCTCTGCGAAGTTGATCTTGAGGATCTGTGCATGTAAGAAGATTGAAAGAAGCTAATAAATAAGATGAAGATTTGGTGGACATAGCCCTAGGGTGGAGGTGAACCACGTATATATTGTGTTATGGTTGTTTTGTGCAATGTATTGATGTGTTTATGTGTTTACTTGTTTAGATGCTTTGATATAGATGAATGATAGATATATATGTTGATTCTATGTCCTTAATAATATGGATGAATGCTAGATATGATCTATGTGGATGTGCTTAGTTCTTGAACATACTATATATGGTTGAATACTGTGATGCTCTGTAATTAAGGTTTTGTCTATGAAGTAGATACTAGTTTAATACTAATGAACTATAATAACTAAGTTCTTTGTTAAGGTGTTACAATCACATATCTGTGTCCCAGCTGAGGTTGTAGACATCTGAGTCCTGCAACCACCCCTGGTTCTACCTTGGGTGAGACTTCATCTGCTTCGCAGGTGTTTTTGAAAGGGCCGATAGTTAGGGTTTTGTTGGTGTGCTCTTGAGCATTGAACCCTGGGTATGCCCCTATGTGCCAACAAATGGTTCTGTTGTCAGGACCTGAAACTGTGATTGTTGGGAACTGAGAAAGAAGAAGCTTTGTGCGAAGATCTGACCTGAAACTGTGATTGTCGGGAACTAACAAAAAGAAAGAAATCTCTGTGAGTAGATTTGTTGCTTGACTTGCGAAGCTCTGTGCTAAGGAAGGAGGCAGATCTGAAGAAAATATGTAAGATATGAATGCTTTGTGCTCTAATAGAGGTAAGAATAGTGAAAATTTTTAGATTTGGAAGCTTTGTGCTCTACTGAGAGTAAGATAAGTGGAAATTTTTATTTCAAGAATATGGATCTAGGTATGTTTGATAAATTTTGTCCTGGCCTAAAAAATAGGGCACAGCTAGAAGAAATAAGATTTGATATGAGTAGATCTGATAAGAATAGTGAAAGATATGTTATTCCTATGCATAGAAAGAATGTTTGGACTAATAAATGGATGCAAGACCCTAGAAAGAATTTTTTGCAGGTTAGCTATTGTGATCCTATTGTGCAATATAGTAAAGGTTGGGGATCATTTAAGAGAAAGAGAGGATTAACTCTTTATTACAGTTGCATAAGACTGGGACATCTTGCTAAGGAATGCCCTGGTAGAAGACCCAATTGTCTTCATTGTAAAGATATGGATCACAAAGTTTTAGATTTCCCTAGAATGATAACTAAGCTTGAAAAAATGAATATGAGACAAGAAGACCCTGAGAAAGGTCAAGAAACTGAGACCATGGCAAAACCCCGGAAGGAATCACAGACTGTACTATTAAAGATGAAAGAAACCCTAAATAACCACCGAGATACTAATCTATCATAGATCTTAAAAGAGAAAGAGAAAATAGAAGTAAGAATAGGAGACTTCAACATTGACTGTATTCTAGATAAGGAAACACGGGTGAATATAATGATAGAAAGAACTTGGGAAATTTTAGGAAAGCCTACTATGATTCCTTCATTAGGAGGAATAGGATTATTTAGAGGTAAGTTGATAACCCTATGTGGAATACTTACCCAGATATCTATGAGTTCTCATGGAACTTTGACAGAAGAAGATTTTGAGGTTGTTAAATATATTGAGAACAATGCCCCATTTTCTATGTTACTAGGAAAACCTTGGATCGAAAAAGATCAGGCCAGAAGGAAAGAAGAAGAAGTCTTAGAGAAGAAGAAGCAAGAATTGAAAGATTTCATGACTAGGAGGATCACACACTTGATTGAAGAACAGGAGAACAGATCGAAGCTATTTAGAACCGTCAATGTCGAAGTTGAAAGAACACAGCAAGAATCACAAGAGACTGAAACACCTGGCCCAGATAAAGAAGAAGTATTTCCCTTGAATCCTAGGAAATATTCTCCACAGCGAGAAGTTACTATGCCAAGAAGAGACAAGAATCAGAATGGAAAGAGGAATAACGAGACAAAGATCACTGGGAAAAAGGATAGAAAACTCAGTAAGAAGAGAGCAAAGATCGAAAAATTATAGAAGATTCCATAGGGAACTTCGCAGAAGGAAAATTTGCAAAACTGGAACTTCATCGACATAGTAGAACAGCGCCACATGGAACTTCACCATGGTGAAGCGATATAGACATTGGAAATAGTATAACCATTAGATTGACACCCCAAATGGGTAGAAAGGAATTTGTGGTAAGAAGGATCACCATCATATTGTTGGGACCATGCTGTAATAGACAAAACTGAATTAATGAAGGTCTCTTGTCCATTAGAAAGATCGGTTACGTTGTTGTTTACTTATTTCGTCGACTGTTGCACCAAGAACACTTTTGTGAATTGTATTAGATAGAAATCATTGCTACCATGTTGTGATTAGTAAGATCGACACCAGTTCTATTGTTTTGCGCACTCATTCATTCATCTGATCTAAGCGTGTATGTCGGACGAGCTCAGTGCCGCAGATAAAATCATCGAAGAACTTCTCATCAATCTCATGGCCGAGTAAGTAATGTTTGCAAGTATTCAAGCGTCCTCGACGAGAGGAGTGCAAGCCTCTCTGTCAACCACTCATGGATTCGAACCATCCTGAGTCATCACAGAAAAGAGAGCCAAGCACAGAGATGACCTAGCAAATGTGAAGCTAATCCCGACTATCTTACCCGACCACATCCCACCCCCGGCCAATGCGGTGAGTCATGATAGTGTGCCGAGAGATTTTGATTACACCATGGTTACTACGTACCTCCCGATGGAGATACGTACAGTTAGAGCACAGCAGGACAAGATCGCAACATTTAATTTCAGCGACTTCAACCTAGGAGACCTCAAGAACCATAGTATGCTCGCCCCATATAAATACTTGACCAGGACGAAGGGGAAGAACTCGATGATAATCCCCCAACTGTGGACGATGAACCTCACCTAGTCCACCATGTTGAACGTAATGAAGATCCCACACTTCGGAAGGCACCAGGAGGTTAACGCCTATTTTAATCTCATGCCCTCATGTTACCATGGTGGCTACTTATGGCTAGACCAACGTATCACAGTCGATCCAACACTAATCCATAGGATCACTGATTGAGAATGCAAGGACCGGACCCGCAGGACTTCTATCTGGGGAAAGCCATAGATCGCATGTTAGCACAGAAGATCAAGGATACCTACTGCGATGTTGAGAAGGGGACGCGAGGCTACAAGGTAGCTTCCATCCATAATGGTGCAGTGTGCCTAGCAAGCCAATTAATTGCAAGAAAGATAGTAAGGAAGAACATGCCCATGTAGGTCACAAGGTTTGTCGTTGAGCTCACGGGGAAATGTGTAGAAGGCCTACAGATGAACTAGGAGAAGTACCTAGTCAACCAACTAAAATTAGATTGTCTTGAAGCTCAAGATCAGGGCTATGAATTCCACTTCAGCTGGCTCCTGATCCTCATAGCATTTATTTCTTGGGAGATGATGGAAGGTGTGACCTTCTCGGACATTGATCCATTCGAGCTTCTTGTTGCTAAGTTCACCACGCTCGGGTACTCAAGTGATATGGGGAAACAGTGGTAGTCGAACACAGATCTTCATATGTATTATCTCCAACTGAAGAGGGCTATCGAAACCGAACCTCGCATGACTCTGAACACCCTACAGTGGTTCTGACCTCTCATGAAGTTCCATGCAGATCAACACTTCACCTATATCACTAAGTGAGTAGATGACCATAAGAAGGATCTTCAATCATACTACAAGCTCACATAAGAGGACCTCATGGAGATAACTAAGGATTGGTCATCCGAACTTCTTATCCCCACTGATATTGCAAAGATGTCTGACCCAGAACTTGATAGCTCGGAGGCCACTCACAAAGAACATGACACACCCAGAACCAATAGAAGGAAGAAGACCACAGAAGTCCAAGACTTAAGAAGTGCACCAGAGAAAACTGCTTCAGTATCACCTAGTCGAGGGGGTGATGATGACGTAGAAGAGATAAATGGCAAAGAATATGAACAGAAGTAAGGCGAAGTCACACCACCTAGGGATGAGGCTGATCCCTTGAAGAAGAGGAAGGTTTATCCCCCAAAACCCTCTTCCCGGAAGAAACCCAGAGCCACTTTGACCAAGATGCAGACTGTGCTCACTGCTGATGACTTCGACTTTATCATAGAAGTTGTTGCAGATGCTTCGTAGGACATCCTACAAAATCATGCAGCCAAGAAGGAAGAATTGTATGACAGAATCGAAGTTGAACTCTGACGGGTATAACAGTCCCTTCAGTCTAATCGTGCAGTGTCCACTGCACCCCTGCCATTGGGAGAACCAGAGTTGGGAGATGATCCAGCCCAACTCCATCAACTAGCTGATGTGACCGAAGCTTGCCTTCATCACGCACAGGAAGAAACAGAACAAGCCACCCAGGCCTTGAAGCAAGTGCAATAAGTAGTCGTAGAACAATGTCGAGTTGCGGAGCAAGAGAAGGCTGCTCTCCAGACAAAGTTTGAAGAGGAGAAAGCACAGATTCAGCAAGAAAAAGAATAGTTTCTTGCAGAGAAACTCGAAGTAAAAGAAGCAGTCAACAGAGCACTTCTCTCTGTGATAGGTTTAGATCCAAAGGTAGAAGATAGAGTTGAACATCAAGTAGAGCATCTCACAGTCGCTATCCATCAGCTGCAACAATGAATAGAAGACTTAAAGCTCTGAAGAGTACCTGACACTCCACAGAAGGTGAGGTATCAAAGAGAAGCAACGGCTCAAAGCGCAGCTGAGAGAATAAAGGCCCTCGCTATGGAATATAAACAACTAAGTGATTGTAGTGCCCAGACTTACGAGTGACTCACTGAGAATATAAAATTGAAGGCACTTGAGTCACAACTCCAGGAGGTGAAGTAGCAAGAAGAAACAATACAGGCGCAGTTGAAGCCCCTGTCAGTTGTTGAAAATATGAAGTGATCCCAAGAGCAACGCACTGTTCAACAGCAGGTCCACACAATTCAGAGCAGAGTCATGGAAGTGACTCAAAGGCTCTAGCCTATACAGGATAAGGATTTCCAACAATTCTCAGAGATCGAAGGTCGAGGAGAAGATCTAGAGAAAGTCGTCACTGCAGCTGAACAGCACCTAAAGGGACCTGTCAACGAAGCAGTCATCCAAGAGTTCATTGAGTAGGAGGCCATGGCACAACAACAAGTCGAAGCATCTTGAGGATTTTGAGGCAGAATTACCCAGATCAGAGTGACTCGGGACGAGTCATAGGTGAGTGTTGGGGGCATGTTGGCCCTTGACCAAGTTTTGAAGATCCTCGGTCATGTTTGACCCATTTTTGGGACTTCGACAGGCTGTCGAAGGTGAATTCCAAGATGAAGCAAAGATCGTGGGATATCGGCCCCTCTTTAGGGATTTTTGGTTTTTTGGGTTATGTAATGGGTATGGGGATGTTGGCCCATGGGTTTACCTAGGTTAGGCCCGATTTTGTAATGAATAAATAGAAATCTAGGCGATGTAGGAAATAGTGTTGATATGTGTGATCGAAGGGTTGTAAGTTGTGCTAGGTGCAAGTAATAGTTTTAAGTGCTTCATGCATACTGTGTGAGGCTTGCAGAGCTAAGTGCAAGTGATTGTAAGAGACTATGGAAGGCTTTGTGTCATAACTTAGGGAAGGAGGATCTAGTGAAGAGTGTGCAGGTCTCATGTCCTCTGCGAAGTTGATCTTGAGGCTCTGTGCATGTAAGAAGATTGAAAGAAGCTAATAAAGAAGACGAATAGTTGGTGGAAGTATCCCTAGGGTGGGGGTGAACCACGTATATCTTGTGTTATGGTTGCTTCATGCAATGTATTGATGTTTTTATGTGTTTACTTGTTTAGAAGCTTTGATATAGATGAATTATAGATAGATCTGTTGATGTTATGTGCTTAATAATATGGATGAATTCTAGATCTGATCTATGTGGATGTGCTTATTTCTTGAACACTGGATCTGGTTGAATACTATGATGCTCTGTCATTAGGGTTTTGTCTACGAAGTAGATATTGGTTTAATATTGATGAACTGTAATAATTAAGTTCTCTGTTAAGGCATTAAAATCATAGATTTGTGTCCCAGCTGAGGTTTCATACATCTAAGTCCTGCAACCACCCCTGCTTCTACCTCGGGTGAGACCTCGTCTGCTTCGAAGGTGTTGCCAAAAGGGCCGGTAGTTAGGGTTTTTTTGGTGTGCTCTTGAGCATTGAACCCTGGGTCTGCCCCTATGTGCCAACACATAGTAATCCAACAATTGGTTTCAGAGTAGGTTCCTTCATAAATCAGTTTAACCACTGAAAGGTAGATCATGGAGAGAAACAACTTGTATAAAAATGGAATACCACAATTTGTTTTGTATGCATTTTGGAGCATTAGGATGAAGACATATATACAGGCACATGGATTTGAAATTTGGAAATCAATTGTAGATGGATACACAGTACCAGCAGTTTCGCCAGCAAATGACAAAGAAGTAAAAATCGGTCAGAATAATTCCAAAGTCACAAATGCACTTCTGAATGGTCTTGGTGAAATGGTATTCACCAAAGTTGCACATTGTAAATCCGCTAAAGATATTTGGAACAAACTTCAAAATATTTATGAAGGATATTCAAAAGTCAAAGCATCAAAGCTTCAAAATTATAGAGGTCAGTTCAAACAACTGATGATGAAGGAATATGAGAATATTGCAGCTTACTTCTTGTGAGTCGATGAAATAGTAAATGCAATCATAGGATTGGGAGAAGAAATCAAAGAATTGGTAATTGTTCAAAAGGTACTAAGATCTCTTCTTATGATATTTGACCCTAAGATATAAACACTAGAAGAAAGAGAAGATCTAAACTCAATAAGCATGGATGAACTACATGGAATCTTCACAGCATATGAAATGAGAACTAAACAGGAAAATCCAGATGTAAAAGAAGCATCCTTCAAAGCATCCAAAAGATCAAAGCAAAAGGGAAAGCAACAAGAAAAATAACATAGCAGCAATAGTGACATCTCGGAAGATGATTAAGAGGTGGCCAAGTTTGTCAGAAGACTGAACAAGGGAACCGACGGTAGGTATAGAGGTAAGATTCCTTTAATTTGTTTTAATTGTGATGGTATTGGTCATTTTGCTAACAAATGTCATCATAAGAAAAAGATAAATGATGAAGGTGACTCAAAAATCAAACAAACATATAAAGGAAAAAGAACCATAAAGAAAATTTTCAAGAAAATCTTATGCACCAAAGAAGACACCTCATCATTATATGAAGATAAAGTCAGTGACAATGAGACAGAAAGAGTCTATTCATGGCAGTAGAAGACTCTGGTAAAGAAGACTCTAAAGTAGAATATGAAGAAGCCGGAGAAGAAATTGAAGTTCCAAAAGTTGACTACCGAGAGGAATTGATGAGTGTCATAGAAGTTATTAGAAGAGAAAAGAGGAAAAACAAGAAGCTACAAGAAGAACTAGACAAGAAAGAAGACACTCGGGAATTAAAACAAATGATCACAAATTTGAAGGTTCAAATTGAAGAAGATAAAATAATTGAAGAAGCTCTCCAAGAACATCTAGAAGGAAGAGACGTGATCATTGAACATTTGGAAGCAGAAATTGTCACATTAAGAAAGGATCTTCAAAAGAAAAATATGCAAAACAACTCAAAAGTTTTGAATGGAATTATCAACAGTCAAAGGCCTAATCATGACAAGTCCAGACTTGGATACAATCAGACAGAAAAGGGATCAAGCTCCAAAACAATAGAACAAGAAACATATCCAAAAATCTATGCAAAAACAATCAAAGGAGATAGGAAGGTCTATAGGGAAAATTACAGGGACACTCCTCCACCGAGAAGATTCATATTTGAGAATCAATGACTGACAAAAATAGATAGGTCTCGGGAAGAAGAAGGATTCATAAGAGAACATCCTTTCATAAGATCTTCAAATCCCAGGTATCAAACTATCTTTTTTTATTTACGTTATGCATGTAATAATTTTGGACATAAATATGTGAATTGCAGAGTTAACAAAAGGAACTTAAACAAATTTGAAAGCCATACACAAAAGGGTTATCCAAGAAGTCCTAGTGAAACACAGAGAAGAAGTTACAACAGGTTTGAATCTTTGGGCACTAAAGTGGAATGCCACAAGTGTAAAAACTTTGGACACATGGCCAAAGATTTCAGAATGGCAATCCCTCCTAGAGAACCACAATAGAACAACAACAATCACAGACAAGAATCTCAGAAAATGACATGGATAAGAAATCAGAATCAGTACAGCAATGAAGAATGCACACTCTCTCTACAAGATAAGTAGAAGAAACATGGTTGTTATGTTGATAGTGGCTATTCAAAACACATGACAGGTAACAGAGACATGTTTCTTACATTAAGAAATGAAAGAGATGGATCAGTCTCCTTCGAAAATGATGATTCGGCTAAAATGATTGGAAAAGGCACAGTCAGAATTGGGAACAAAAATACTAAGGCAGAAAATGTTCTACTAGTAGAAGATATGAAACATAATATTCTAAGTGTGAGTCAAATGTGTGACCAAGGTCATAAAGTTACTTTCGATTCACAAAATTGTGAGATAAGAAAACAAGGTCCAGGAAAATTGATTGCAACAGCTACGCAAACTTCAAGCAACATATATGTATTAAGTGAAATTGGAAATGAAAAGTTCTTATGTAATATACCAAATATAAAATGTATGCAGAACTGAAATAAAATGCTAGTAATGGTAGAATAACAACAATATAGCCAGAACATTCACCACAATAACACTGAAATGATATAAGAATAACAACAGAAATAGCACTTTGAATCTGAAAGCAATGTTCACGGGCTTCTTCGAAGGGGCAACCTCTAGTTGATCAGAGCTCTATTACAGTAATATCCAATCTAGGGTTCTCATACCCTCGACTCTTATTTATACTGAAAAGAAGCATCAAGAGGAAGATCCTTCTAGAAGCGGAAGCTTCTATTAGGTCTTCTTACATCCGCCTTATTCTATTTTATTGAAAGGCCTTATTAATATTGACCTTTATTACATCCGAATATATTGTTCTACTTATGTGCGGGTTAGGAACCTAACATGTTTGCCCCCTTAAAAACATCCTTTTCCTCAAGGCTTGAGATGAGGAAATTGCTACAGAATGGTAGATGGTTCCCAAGTGGTGTTTGTTGGAGTTGTATCTTTCTACTATACTATCACTTCCTTGATGGTTCACTGATGTAGGCGACGCTCACGCTAGTCCAAAAATTCTTCTGGTTGTAGCCAAATAGATCCTTCTTCAACTAACTCTGGAAGGTTGGTTTGAATTTGGAACTTAGCTCTAATCACCTTCTTTAAGCATGAAACATGAAAAACAGGATGTAGCTTTAAATTGTTGGGCAAAGCTAACTAATAGGTGACTTGTCCCACATGCTTGAGTATGGCATAAGGACCATTAAACTTGGGTGCTAGCTTTTGACAATGCTCAGCCTTGACGGAAATTTTCTTGTAAGGTTGCACTTGAAGAAACACCTGATCCCCTTCTACAAATTGACGTTCAGAGCGACCTTGATCTGCTTGTTGCTTCATGCAATTCTGTGCCATGATCAAATTCTCTTTGAGGGTACGGAGGATAGCCTCTCGAGCTGTAATTGTTAGTTCAACCGCCTGGACCTTCGAGGCACCCGGTAAGTATGAGAGAATTGAAGGTGGCTTATGTCCATATACCACTTCAAAAGGAGTCATGCATGTAGTTGTATGGTATGAAGTGTTGTACCACCATTCAGCTAGGGGTAACCATTGGGCCCACTGATTTTTCTTTTCCGAGGTAAAACACCTCAAATATGTTTCCAAACACTTGTTGAAAAATTTCATTTGGCCATCAGTCTGGGGATGATAAGTTGTGCTGAGATGCAATTCGGTGCCTTGTATCTTGAACAATTCTTGCCAAAAATTGCTTGTGAAAGTTGGGTCGAAATCAGAAACAATAGAGTGCAGCATGCCATGAAGCTTGAAGACCTGATCCATGAAAATTTGAGCCACCGTGGATGTTGTAAATGGGTGTTGAAGGGCGCAGAAATGAGCATACTAGGAAAGGCGATCAACAACCACCATGATGATGGATTTATTTCCTGATTTGGGTAAGCCGGTAATAAAATCCATGGAGATATCCTTCCAAATAGCAGGTGGAATCGGGAGCAGTTGTAGTGTGCCCGACGATTTGACTGTTTCTCCCTTGTTGCATTGATACACATCACATTCAACTACAAAATTATGAATGTCATGTTTCATACCATCCCAGAAAAAGTAACGTTTGACCCTGTCATAGGTTTTGGTGAACCCAGAGTGCCCTGTTGTAGGTGTAGCATGAAGCTCAGAAAGTACTGTGGATTTAAGCTTTGATTGTTTACTTAAATACAAACGGACTTTGTATCGAAGTTGCTCATGGAGCCAAGAGTACCCTGGGGAAGCTGGAGCCTTGGACTGCAATTGGTGGATCAACTGCGAACTTTTGGGATCTTGTAGCCATTCCTGGCGAACGGCTTGGAGCCAATTTGGTACAATGAATGAAAGAGAAAAAAGGGATCCTTCGTCTTCATATTTTCAGGAAAGTTTATTCATAACCACATTGTCTTTTCCTTTCTTATAAATGATCTCATAATCATATCCAAAGACTTTAGTCACCCATTTTTGTTTTTCTGGGGAGGAAATGTGTTGTTCCATAAAATACTTGAGGCTTTGATGGTCTGTATTAATTTGGAAACGTTGCCCCAATAGATAAGGACGACATAGATCCACGGCATGCAGAATAGCCAACATTTCCTTTTCATATATGGATTTGCCCAGATTTCTTTCAGATAGTTGCTTGCTGGTAAAGGCCAAAGGTCGACCCTCTTGCATAAGGATAGCACCAATTCCTTTCCCTGAGGCATCACATTCCAACACAAAGGTCTTTGTGAAATCGGGAAGGGCGAGGACTGGAGTGGTGCACATGGCCATATTCAAGGTCTGAAAAGCTTGAGCAGCGACTGGAGTCCAAGTGAAAGAGTTCTTTTTTAGGAGATCGGTGAGAGGTGCTGCAATCTTCCCATAATTCTTAACAAACTTGTGATAATACCCTGTTAAGCCTAGAAATCCACGCAATCTCTTAAAAGTATTTAGGTGAGGCCAGTCTTGCATAGCTTTAATCTTTTAAGGATCCACCCTGACACCATATTTTCCAACTAGGTGACCCAAGTATTCTACTTATGAGGCGCCAAAAGCACATTTAGACTGTTTCAGGAAAAGTTGGTGTTGAGAGAGTAGATGGAGAACTCGATCCACATGAGCAAGACGGTTTGTCTAGGTTTTTTATAGATGAGGATATCATCAAAGAAAACTAAGACAAAATGGTGGAGAAAAGGACGGAAGACATGATTCATGAGGCTTTGAAAGGTGGAGGGGGCATTACACAAGCCAAAGGGAATGACCAAAAACTCATAGTGGCCCTCATGAGTTCTAAAGGTAGTCTTGGGAATGTTTGCCTCTTTCATACATATCTGGTGGTAGCCTGAATGGAGATCCAGTTTAGTGAAGAATTGGGCGCCACTCAATTCGTCCAGGAGGTCATCAATGACAGGAATGGGGAATTTGTCTTTGATGATAAGTTTGTTGAGGGCATGGAAGTCAGGACACATTCACCAAGAACCTTCTTTCTTCAGGACCATGAACACAGGAGATGAGTAGGGGATTGTACTAGGGTGGATAATGCCTACATTAAGGAGTTCCTGGACCATTTTCTCAATTTCATTATTTTGGGAAAAGGGGTGACAATACGGACGGATATTGGGAGGAAGGCTTCCGTGTACAAGTGGAATGGAATGATCATGAACACCACGGGAAGGAGAGAGGCCTTGGGGAGTGGAAAAGACCAATTGATGTTTAGAAAGGATGGCTTGGATGTATTGTGGTACCGAGGGTGTCTATGTTGCTTGTATGGCATGGAGTTGGGCGATAACACCAAAATGACCCTTTTTGAGCAGCTTTTCCATGTGATGGGAACTAATGATCTCAGGTGAACCGACGGTGATTCCTTGGAACTTATATTGGTGGCCCGAAGTCCTTAGCCAGTCTACACCCAACACAATGTCACAACCTCCCATGTCAATAGAAAACATATGGGATTTCAGGTGGTAGTCACCAATTTGGAGACACAAATTTTCACAATGCCCTCCACATTTCATGGAACCACCATTGGCAATCATGATTTGGAAATTATTGACAGCATGGATGTAGAAATAATTTTCTTGGGCAATGCGGTGATGAATAAAATTATGGGTGTTGCCACTATCAACCAGAATGATTATCTTCCAATGCTTGATGTAACCAATTATCTTGAGGGTTTGGGGAGCAGAGAAGCCAGTGAGAGCATTGAGGGAAATGACTGGTTCTACTTCAGGAGGGTCTGAGGGAGGGGTTATGTTAGTGGATTCAGGTGACTCAGACATAGAGGGAGTTTCTTCATCTTCTTTCGAAATCTCCTTGGATATGGCGATAAAAATATTTTGTTCTTTACACTTGTGGCCCGGGAAATATTTTTCATCACAGTTATAACAAAGACCTTTGAATTGGCATTCATCCATTTCATCCCTGGTCAATTTTTGGATCTTTAGTGGAGCAAAGGGAGTAGTGGGATTTACTGGTTTAGGGAAAGGGATAAAGGAGGGTTTTCGGTTTTGAGCAAATACAACCTGTTGTGCTTCTTTAGCTCTTTTGGTAGCCTCCACCCAACTCTCAAGCCGAGCCATGAGAACATGGGCCCAAATTTCATCCTTGAGGCTGCTAATAAAACACTCTTAGAAAAAGGCATCAAACATGCCCTCTGTTCTAAAATCCAGGCACTTAAAGGAAGATATAAAGTCTTCCATTGTTCCTAATTGTTTCAGCTTTGTCAAATGGCCCAAATGGTTGGTGTCAGTATCAAAGCATTCATAAATCTTTACCACAAAGTGTGTCCAAGAAATATACCATTGACAAGAAGTTTTTCTCCATTACCACCATTGCCAACATTCTTGATCTAGATGGAGAACACCATATCGGAGTTTGGCCAAGTCATCTATAATGTCATATAAAGAGAAGTAATGTTCCATTTGGGTTACCCAACCAGTGGGGTCCAAGCCATCAAATTCGGTCACATCCACCTGTGGAAGGCACAGGTCACATTGAAAGTGATGGTTCTGAAAGGTATGGGAATGAGAGGAATGGTCACCTTCAGTATGTGGAGGTGAGGAAGAGGAAGGGTTATCTGTAGGGATATGCAGTTTGGTGCAGAGTGCCAAAAAGACTGATTCAAGCTGGGTGGTGAGGTCTTGTTTGATTTCCCCCATTGAGGATTGGATGGTTGTATTGATGGCGGAAACATTGGCATTGAGTTGTTTCACTTCTTGTTGGGTCTCAATGAGACCATATTGCAAGGTGTTGAAGTGAGATTCGAAGTCTTGGCTACGAGTATGGGCCATGAGGATGGGGAAATTGAAAAGGGGCGGGCAGGGTAAAACATTTTGGCCAAAAAAATGATATGGATGAATGTGATAAGGGTGAAGAGATGAATTCAATGGAATAGGTCTCAAATAATGGTGAAAAAATTTCCACAATTATACTCCAGTCTGAAGAATATTGTAGAGAGAAAATGCCCAAATACTTAACCAAAAAGAAATGTGTATTTACTTGGCAACCTAAACACAGCTGCATGGCAATAGATCTTGTCTGTTTTAATTTGTTTATGTTTATGTCCCACAAGGGTTAGGTATTCAAGGGTTCTACGGACAAGGGTTTGCCCTGTGTTATAGCTCTTTGATATACGTGCGGGTTCCAATAGTAGTACTCGGCCCAATATCTCAAGGCACTACCTAAGGAGGATAGACCGTACCCTTAGCCATACTACCCGACTACCTAGGTACTAGAGAGTATCTTCCTGAGTGTTTCTCTTGGTAACACTATAGAAGTCAGGTGGTCAATTTGTTTATCTAAAGAGGGCTTCAATTAATATAGGTCAATTCGTACACAGGTGTTGTCTGATGCACTACCACTCAAAGGGGTACTAACATGGGTTACAAGGGTGGCCAACAGATGTGCGCTTAAGTACCACTTGTATTTCCTACATGTATGAATCCCTCAACCACAGGTTTATGCGCATAACGATAAATCGTTGTGGCTTAAAGATGTCGGAATACATATCTACCCTGGAAAAAATGTAACCCACACTTTTTACCGAGGAAAGTGCTCTAATACCACTTGTAATATACCATATATAAAATGTATGCAGAACTAAAATAAAATGCTAGTAATGGCAGAATAACAACAATATAACCAGAACATTCACCACAATAACACTGAAATGATATAAGAATAACAACAGGAATAGAACTTTGAATCTGAAAGAAATGTTCACAGGCCTTCGAGGGGGAAACCTCCAGTTGCGCAGAGCTCTATTACAATAATATCCAAGCTAGGGTTCTCATACCCTCGACTCCTATTTATACTAAAAAGAAGCATCTAGAGGAATATCCCTCTAGAAGTAGAAGCTTTTATTAGGTCTTCTTACATCTTCCTTATTCTATTTTATTAAAATGCCTTATTAATATTTATCTTTATTACATTTGAATATATTACTCTACCTATGTGCGGGTTAGGACCCTAACAATTTCCTAGGAAAGGAAGATGAAATTTGGCTATGGCACATAAGAATGGGTCACATGCATTTTGATAACCTTGTCAAAGTCGGAAAAAAGGAAGTAGTTAGAGAAATGCCCCAAATCACAAAACCAACCAACAATTTATGCAAGCATTGTCAACAAGGAAAGTAAACAAAGACCGGGTTCAAATCAAAGGAATATTCAACGACAAGACCACTAGAAATTTTTCATATTGATCTAGTTGGACCAACTACAAAAAAGGGTTTAAAAGGTGAGAAATGCTTTATGTTATTAGTTGATGATTATACAAGAATGACTGCAGTTTTCTTTCTCAAGAATAAGTCAGAATCTTTTGAAAACTTCAAGGCCTACAAAGAAATGGTTGAAAATGAAATGGATTCAAAAATAAAATGCTTGAAATTTAATAATGGAGGAGATTTCACTTCAAAGGAATTTATGGAATATTGTAGCAGTCATGGAATAAAAAGGAAATTCTTCGTTGCTAGAACACCTCAACATAATGGAGTTGTTGAAAGAAAGAATAAGACAGTACATGAAATGGATCAAACAATGCTAATGGATTCCAAATTGACAGATATATTTTGGACACATGTGGTGCATACAACAATTCACATTCAAAACAAAGTAATGCTCAGAAACAACACAGACAAAACTCCCTACGAGTTATGGAAAGGAGACCAACAAATGTGAAGCACTTCAAAGTTTTTGGAAGCAAATGCTACATCAAAAGAGAAGATGGCAGAATGGGAAAGTTTGACTCTTGTGTGGACAAAGGATTACTTGTTGGTTACTCAAGTACAAGGAAAGCATACAAGTGTTACAACCTAAGATTGAGCAAAGTTGTGGAAAGCATCAACGTAACAATTGATGAAACAGGTAGACAAGAATTAAAGGAAAAAGAAAATAAATCAATTGAACAGCTTTATGAAGAAGAAACAGAAGATGAAAAAGAAGGGAAAGATGAAGAGGATCTGACAGAAGCAAAAGAAAAATTTCAACAAGTGACTCCAAAGACACCTAGCAGACGAGTACAGAAGAATCATCCTTCAGATCAGATTATCAGAAACAAATACGCAAGAGTTGAGATTAGAAGAAGAATATGTTCACTAGAAAAAACACACCTAGCACTCTCATCTATGATTGAACCAACCTGTTTTGAAGAGGCCAGAAAGGATTAATTTTGGAATAAGGACATGGATGGAGAATTGGATCAAATAGAGAAAAATGACACTTGGGAATTGGTTCCAAGACCAAAGGATAAGAATGTGATCGGCATAAAGTGGGTATATAGGAATAAATTGAATGAAGATGGACAGGTTACAAGGAACAAAGCTAGATTGGTATGCAAAGGATATGTACAAGTTGAAGGAATCGACTTTGAAGAGACATTTTCCCCAGTTGCTAGAATGGAAGCAATCTGATTGCTTTTAGCTTATGCATGCTCCAAAAATATTAAAGTGTATCATATGGACATAAAATCAGCTTTTCTAAATGGGGAACTTGAAGAAGAGGTCTACATTGAACAACCAGAAGGATTTCATTTGTTAGAGAACGCAGATTATGTGTGTAAATTAAAGAAGGCATTGTATGGTCTAAAACAGGCTCCTAGAGCATCATACTCTGGACTGGATAAATATCTAGAGAAGGAAGGGTTCAAAAAAGGAAGTGCATAAAACAACCTCTACATCAAGGTAAGTCAAGATAGTATTTTATTAATTGAAGTTTATGTTGATGATATTATTTTTGGTAGTGATGACGACAGGTTAAGCCAAAATTTGCAAAGGATATGCATAATGAATTTGAAATGTCATTACTTGGAGAACTATCCTTCTTTCTGGGACTTTAGATACATCAAAGAAACCAAGGAATTTTTATTTCTCAAACCAAGTATATCAGAGAAATGCCAAAGAGGTTCGAAATGGAATATTGCAAACCAATTATCACTCCCATGCAAACCAGTTGCAAGTTGAGTAAAGATGATGATTCAAATACTACAGATCAAAGGCAATACAGGTCAATGATTGGTAGCCTACTATATGTGACAGCATCAAGACTAGATGTAATGCAACAAGTTGGATAGGTGGCACGATTTCAAGCAGCACCAAAGGAATCACATGTATTAGCAGTGAAGAGGATTTCCAGATATCTCAAAGGAACAAAATATTTTGGATTATGGTATCCAAAAGGAAATGATCTATCACTTATTACCTACATAGATGCAGATTAGGAAGGTCGTATTGATGACTGAAAAAGCACCAGTTGAGCAACATTCTACTTGGGTGAGTATTTAGTATCATGGTTATGCAAGAAACAATCATCAGTATCTTTATCTATAGCCGAGGCAGAGTATATTGCAGCAGCAACATGTTGTACACAGGTTCTTTGGATTAAACAAACTCTGACAGATATATAGGTTGAGTATGATGAGCCCATTCCAATATATTGTGATAATACAAGTGTCATCAGTATCTCAAAGAACCCGGTGATGCACTCCAAGATGAAGCACATTCTAATCAAGTGTCACTTTCTATGGGAACGGGTTGCAGAAAAGAATATCAGAGTTGAGTATGTGGGCATAAAATAACAAGTGGCGGACATCTTTAAAAAACCACTTCCACAAGAAGCCTTTGAGTATCTTCGCTAGAGACTTAGAGTTATTTCTTCTCCAAAATGAATGATTTTGAATGCTTATCTTATATGTCTTAGATGTACACGAGGAATCACCATAAAGAGGATAGTTCAGTTAGGGGGAGAAGCCCTAGATGGAAAGATACCTTTTCCATTAATGAAAAAAGGGGAGAGATTTATCAAATGCAGAGGACAGAGGCATGATTCCAGGGAGAGAAATGGTCACAGAGATGCAGAGGACAGAGGCATGATTCCAGGGGGAGAAATGGTCACAGAGATGAAGAGGACAGAGGCATGGTTCCAGGGGGAGCATGAGTGATATAACTTCAGTATTGCATGGCATGATTTCAGTATTGCATTTGAGTGTTTCCATCAATGCCAAAGGGGGAGATTGTTGATTAAGTTTGGTTGTCATTGATGTCAACCCTCGAAGAAAGTTTGATAGAAAATTCCGGTAGCACAAAGGTTTGGGTAATGGACCCAATTTTGTTTGATGTAAAGATCACTCATTATTGTCTTGTCATGGTTGATAAGAAGTACAAATGGATGAACTCCAAAGTTGTCCCCTTATGGTGAAAGCCCTCACAAGAATATGATTTGTGGATTGAATTATCCTATAAGTATGGTTAG
Organism: Picea mariana; assembly: GCA_032191745.1. Classification (NCBI taxonomy): domain Eukaryota; kingdom Viridiplantae; phylum Streptophyta; class Pinopsida; order Pinales; family Pinaceae; genus Picea; species Picea mariana. The sequence goes on from JASDQU010736619.1 coordinate 378,510, forward strand.
AAAACCCATTATTAATTGTGGAATAATGAGATGAAGTTCAGTAAATTTGTCAGTGAAACTATCCTAGATGGATAGTTCTTTTCATGCCATTTTCGATGGTATGTGGAACATCACATAACTCCTCACGTACGTGGTTTGGTATATATCGCACATGAATAAAGAGAGATATATATGCCTTGGGTAAAGGTTATGTACGAGGATGCATGCATAGGGTACATTTACAGTCTAGATACAGTGACAGGTTACAGACCTATTTAAAAAAGTTACAGAGGGTCAAAAGTTTTCAAGAGAAAGAAAACCATAGTCTTCAGAAGGCACACACGGGCTGCATAACAGTTTGGTTGCGTAAATACGCGGGCTGCATAACATATAGGGCGTGTACATATGCGTGTTGCAGCACTATAGGTCACGTACCTGTTGTATTGTGTTGATACATGTTCAGTTCAGGTACAGATTGATTACAGGGCAGTCATACAGGTTGGTTGCAGTTCAGTGGTACAGATTGATACAGTTGTACAGTGGTATATCTCACAGTGATAGTGTGACAGTGGTTCCATCATTCTACTTCCACGTCAGGGAAGTTGGACAAGGCAAGGACAGGTGGTTGTAGCCACCTTCTGGTTGTAGTCGAAGAGCATAAAGGGTTGTATCCTCCTTCTGGTTGTAGCCAAAGAATTGGGGATTTGGATCTTTCCTCAGGTTTTAGCCTGAGAAACTCGGGGTTTGGAGCCTCCTTCCAGTTGCAGCTGGAAAACAAAGGAAGTTGGTGCTTCAAATGAATGTAATTCTTCAATACATATAAGAAAAAACATTATGTGGTTTTCTCCCACTTTGGGTTTCCACATAAAACACTAGTGTACTATGTATGTGTATGATTGTTCATTTGTTCATTGCTTATTTACTCTGCAGTTATTGGATGATAATGCTACATTGATATTTCAGTTGGATTATATGGTTAAGAAGGATTAAATTGCTTTATTACCGATTCACCCCCCCTCTCAATAATCCAACAAATACATCATTCATCAAATGCATAAATTTATTTTCTACATTACGTAATCCAAATGATATTACCATCCATTCATACATACCTTTCCTTGTCTTGAAGGGATTCTTCCAAGCATCTTCTTCCTTAACCTGTACCTAGTAGTATCTCGATTTCAAATCTAACTTGATGAAGTACTTGGCATGATACAACTGATCTAACAAATCATTGATCTTGGGAGAGGGTATCGATTCTTAAGGGTGATCTTTTTCAAAACTTTGTAGTCAATACACATTTGCCAAGACCCATCCTTCTTGGGTACTATGATGATAGGTGACCCACAAGGTGAGGTGCTTGGTCGAATTACTTCTTACTCTAGTAGCTTCTACAAATATTTCTTCACTTCATCTTCTTCTAGGATAGACTATCTCTACAACCCACTATTTGGTAATGGGGATTCAAGAAACAACTGTATCTTTTTCTCCACTTCCCTTTCAAGTGGTAACCCTTCAAGATCTTGGAACACTTCTTTGTATTCCTACAAAAACTCCTCCAATTGATTTTTATCTTCTTCAGTACATCCCTCCATAGATGCCTTTACTCTTACCAATTCATCCCTTGGTTGATTCTCTCTTAAGAAAATCAACACAAAATTTCTACTATAACTAATCAAATTTTGGCTTGGTTACAACTTACCACATGGATCTTGGATTAAACTTTGTGTGCATTGATGATTAAAGACTTCCCATCCTTGATCAAGAAGAACTAGTTTTCTCTCCTCATGAAGATCTCATTCCTCATATACATGTAGGGGATTCCAAACACTACACCACACGTATCAAGGGATACTACATCTACCTCCACTTCATCAATAAAATCCACACTTATAGAAAATATGATCTTACATTGTTTAGTGACCTTGAGCTCTTCATTTTTATTTACCCATCCCAATGGATATGGGCTAGGATGATCATGAACTTCCAATCCAAACTTGTTGACTAGATCATCTTCTATGAGGTTGGCCTATGATCCAGAATCAAATAGAGCATCTAACGTGGGTCGTTTTTTCCTAGATCATAATGTGGAAGATTTTAGTGACCTCCTTCTCTTCCTTATGATGAAGGATACTCAAATTCACCTCCTTTTGCACTGTAGTGTAGATAATCTTTTCATCCACATCCAATTTTCTCTCTACCAAGTTGCCTAAATCCATGGTTATCATATTCTTCTTCTTGCTATCCTTATTACATTTATTTGAACTCAACTCTGGATATAGCTTCCAACACTTATCTTTTGTGGGACCAACGATATTATAATGGTTGTAGTGGTTGTTTGGATGCTTTCAGATGTGCAATGGATATCATTTTCTTGTATTTTCCTTTCCACTTATTCTTCCTCTCCTTGTAAGCATCTTGGTGTTTTTTCTATTTAGAACCACTTGGATTTCCTTTCTTATGGATTATGTTCTCTAGGTATTGTACTTGCACATAGGCCTCATCGATGATCCTAGGTTTGAAGAGCATCACTTGATTCTATATATGGTTGTGTAGACCCCCTAGATACTTAAGGAGTATGTTCAGGTTCATGGGATCTATATACCCAACATAATTTCCATTTTCCTGAACTTGGTGGTGTACTCTTGCACACTATGCCCTTGCCTCTGCCTTACGTGATGCCATTGGATCCACTATTCCTAAACATACCCAATAGGGTATACCTGGGACTTGATGAGGGTTTTAAACACCTCCCACTTATTTATTGGTCGATCACCCTCCAACCTAAGTGTCTCCATATGGATTTGCCACCAGGTTAGTGCATGGCCTCTAGTTTATGTCGGGCAAATTAAATACTTTTCTCTTCTTCTATATCATGGACACCGAAATACACTTCTAACTATTGAAACCAGTGATTCAACTTAACATCATCAATGTCACCTTAGTAGGGTTTGATGTCCAATTTCTCTTCCATTTTAAACACAGGTTGTGTAGGAGGGATGAAACTGGAACTTGGTTTCTCTTTCTTGAGCACTTTTTTCATCTCCTTTTCCGGGTCTTCACTATTTCCCAATTTCTCATATGATCCAACTTTTGAGTTAGAGCCACCAACCTTCCCAAAAGGTCCAAACTTTTTCATCGGAGCCGCCCTAAGGAGGGACATGTTGCAAGAGATATCAATGACTTGTTCTTCCAACTTTGCAAATCTCTCTTGTACTACATTCAAAGGTTTGTTATGACTACAATTATCCTCCATGGATATGGTTCTATGACTTCGTTCTTAAGTCAATTTTTGGATCCTACAACTTCCCAAAAAAACCCTAAAGAAGGTTCTTTATTACCAATATGATCTATAAATTATCATGGATATTCCACTATAATAGTACAAGACAATAGATCTTGCAATATTATGAAATCTTTTATTATGCAATTTATTTCCTTAGATCTTTTACTAGTTTAGTGCTCAAATTTATGGCAAATAAACGAAATCAAAAAATTAAAGAAAAAGCAAATGAACACAGCATCCACACAAATGAACAAAAGATGTGACTTGGGAAACCCGATATAGGAGAAAACCTAGCTAGAAGGTGAGGCCCATGCTCTGCTCTATTTTCTTTAGTTATGAAATGCAAGTACAAAGAAAGGGGTACCTACTATGGAGTTTCCTTTAACATTATGGCCTGAATGGTTCTTACAAAATATTCTACCTCCGATGTTTGCTCTAATATCCCACTCCTATATACTCTTCTCAACTACAAAGCAAGTACAATACTAAAAGAATGGAATCCCTTCTCTTCCTAGTGGCCCAATACTTAACATAGCCTAATAGTCATGTAGGGTTATGTCTAGGGTTTTTGCATGCCTCAACCCTTAATTAAAGTTAGGGTTTTGGACCTTCTAGAATATTCTTTAAATTCCACACGTGACTAGCCCCACATGCGTGAGTAATGGGGTTTGACGTGGAATCCACTTGGTACCATGGTGGTCAACAAGGTAGGTCAGCTTGTGGGAAGTATAACTTCCATATGTGAGCTCCAATTGAGGTGATTTTTGCATCGTTGGAAATCTTTCAATGTGTACAACAACATTGAGGGGGTGGTGTTGTACCTGCAAGTTTTTGACTCCATAAAGTGTTGTTTGATCCCTCTAACTAGATTTAGAAGGTTTTATATCCCAAATCACTAAAGTATGACCTTCCACTAAAATAGGTTTTGCAAGCCAATTACTCCAATTTTCCCACCCATATAGTACCAAGATAGATGACAAATTATATCACAATACATTCCACATCACACACCAAGAACTTAGTGGACCTTACTCCATTGGTATATAGCCATATTACATTAATAATCCTCCTTAGGTACCTCCCTACATACATAGAAATACATTAATTATCCTTGCTAAATACATTACAAAAATAAAGAAGTGAAATAAAGAGTTGGGTCATTTCTTCACTTTCTATATAAACATGGTTTTCAATACAAACATTTTTTTTGGCCAAAACTATTTTAGACAAAAAAAACCTTTGTAGGCAAAGAATCTTGGACATCAAAGATTCTCCTCTTATTACTTTTGCAACAAAAAAATAGATTTTTTAAAGTTTTTATATATATGAAAATTATTTTCTAATTTCCTATTTTATTAAATTAAAGTTGAATTATCTTTTACTGCAGTAGGAGTTGTGATTGCCTGTATGGG
>JASDQU010736619.1:383206-393371 GCA_032191745.1 Picea mariana
TGCCTCCAAAGCGAAATCAACTTAAAACCCATTGCAGAGAGGATAGCAACACTGCAGGCAGAGATGAAGATGGTGATGCCTGAGCATCCTCCATTACTGATAGCTCTCTATATCTCCTCCAGAGATGAAGCTGGACTACATATCTGATTTTTCCAATTGCTGATCGATTTATAAACTCACCGTTCCAAAATATTTGATAGCTCCAACCCCGAGCGCGCTGGAATATCTGTATGCTCAAAGTGCCGATGCCCAGCTTTAATCCAAATATAATATCTCAGTAATATATAGCCATTAATATAATCTATAACAACTTCAATATCTGCAGATTCAGATTCAATTAGAGCAGATTCAAATACAGAAAGGGTTGCGTGCACAGGGAGAAAGGATCAGCTTCACTAAGAGTAGACTCATCGCCGTCATGGACAACCTTTACGCTTCACTAAAAATTTTGGTCAAATTACAATTTTTGGATTCAATGTATTAAATAAAACTCAATTTCATTCAGATTTTGCAATCTCAACAATTTTTCTTCTTCTCGAAGAAGGGGCAGATTGGAATCATACAAAATTTCAAAAATTTACCCCCAAAATTTTACAAGAAGTACTTATAGGGTTGTTGCATTTGGATGTGATTGCCTACATTTGGGCTTAGCAAATGACTATGGGGATGAATCATCAAATGAGGAAGGTGTTGAGGCAACATGCTGTTTAGATGTTGTTACTATACAAACATTGGATAGACTATTAGGGGTTATTACCCATAGAGAACGATAATACATGCCAAGCAATGTGGAATCTTTAAATATTTTAGGACAAACATCAGAAAAATAAGAGATGGTCTAGTTTCCATCCACAAAAGGAAAAGCATTGTTAGGAATGAGTTGAGCTTTGCGATCATAGCAAGTGAGATGATCAATGGTAATGACCTTCCCTTCATGGGGGAAACTCATGGTACAAAAAAATAAGGAGGCAACTACCTTCATCGCATATATATAAATACATCCTAACGATATATTGTAGTTCAATGGGGCATCTACAACATCAATACAAACCTACTTGTGATCCGGATTTATGAGCAGAATAAAATGAATAACAAACCGAATACAATAACACAGAGATACATAGAACAACAACAAATATCCAATGAACAATAACTTCTATTGAATAAATGAAATAGGTTGAAACTATAAAACCGCAGAACTAAAAACATATTGTTCGAATGGTGGTAGCTATCTCTGCGAAGAGATGTGTCTACTACCCACATCCGTCTGAGCATAATGATTACAATGAGGCTCCAGAGGCCTTTTTAACCTTACTCATGAATTCCAAAACCCTAGACATCCAAAAACCTAACCCTAGGAGATGAAACGCCAAAAGTTATGTGGGCCCCTATGGGTAAGTTGGTACTTCAACTTCTCGAGGTCGTAACTTTTGCATACGACCTCCGTTTTAGGCTGGTGATAGCCCATTGGAAAGGTCTTTTAGAAAACTACAAATTATGACATCAAACTCTAACTTTGTCTACAGTTTGACTATGACAAGCAAAAAAAAACACTATTTAGAGCCCCAAAATGGCCCTGGAAGTACAAAAAGATGTACTGACATGAAAACTTCCAAAATAAGGCAGTTGGATTAGGCGGGAAGCCACCAATCTCCACCTAGAAGCTGTGCAGGGATCCAGACAGCCTTGGAAGTGTAGAACCCACAATTACAAAGAATTACAAAAGAACGTGTTGAACTAAAAACTATCAAGAGGAGCCAGTTGGAAAGGTGGGTGGCCACCAATATCCACCCGGATCAACTTTCCAACTAACTAGATGGGTACATTCTGATATAACCCTTCTAGTTGGGAGGGGTGAAAATCATACACATGAAGGGTAATAGTAGATGGGACAAGATCGAGAGAGCCTAACTTATTCCATACATGAGTAGGCATAATGCACATGGATGTGCCCTCATTGATAATGCATCAATGGATGAAAAAAATATTCATCATGATTAGAAGTTGGAAGGAAACAGAAGGGGGGAGATGAGGCCTGGATTTTTCGATATCGAAGGTGATCATTTTATCATCCAAAAGTTCAACCACACCCAATGTAGATAGAAAATTCTTATATTGTGTAAGACAAGTTTGGAGGACTTCTAAAGATGGCATAGCTATAGGAGACTTAGATAATTTATCAACTATACTGTAATTTTGGGTAGGTCGTGCATGAGGGTTATGGGCAATCAGTCGTAAAGTAACCTTTGGCAACTTCGTGGAAAGATTGATAGTAGGTTGAGGAATATGCAAAGGTCCATTACTGGAAGGTGGAGGGTCATTTGATTCAATAGACAAAGCTTCAAGAGGCATGCCATACTATTAGGTTCGGTTTGAAAACTTAATATTCGTTGAGTTCATGTACAAAATCTAAAAATTACTATCTCTAGAAGGATTTGGGTTTTTAGGTTGACTAGAAAAGATGAATTTTGGTATAAATATAAATCCTTGTGTTGGAAAAGGGTTACACAACAAAACCGATTATGATGATGAAAGTAGGTTAGGTTGAGGAACATGTTGATTTGTTGTTGCTCAATCTTTATCATTTGACTCCTTTAATTGAAGAAACTTAGGTATAAGTGGACATTGATGGGTATAATGTCCATAAAGACTACAAAGAGAGAAAAGATGGTTAGTATGAAGCTGAGGATTCTTTCTTTGTTTTGGTTGGGAATTATGATCTTGACTTTCATTTGCAACATTTTGATTGTCTCCAATATTGCCTCCAATATTATTATTTGGCTAATGATTTTTGTTACCTTCATTACTTTGAATATGGTGTTGGTCATTTTGTTTGACCTTCCCCTTATTATTCTTTTTATTAGTAATATTGGAATTTTGGTTGGGATGATTTGGGACATTTGACTAAGATTACACCTGACCTTGTAGAGAAGGTGTGGGTTGACCAACATCTATTGGTGGTTGAGGTATCATAACTAGAGGAATTGAAGCTTTTGGTGAAGGGTAAGCAAAAGGATAATATGGATTCATAGCCACCCCACTAGAAGAGGAACTAATGCAAGTATGACCATGCATGTGTTGATTTATAGGGGGACCTAAATAATATGTGCTAGTTCCCACTTGAGATGTCGAATGAGAGCCATTTGATGGAGGATTAGGATAATTGTAAGGCATTAGGGGATACCTTATAAGAGATGGGGGATAAGAGGTACTAACTCTACCATATAGGTTACTATACATATTATGTCTAAGGGGATAAGAGTATGGATTAGTCTATGAAATAGACCCAATGACACCATCAATAGCATGGGATTCCCTCRATGCAAACAAGTCACYTGAGCAAGAGTGAGGGGCATCAAGAAGAATGGTGTACAAACACWTTGTTTSGGCATAAATCAAGTCATATTGTTGTGCCATTTGAATGGATTCCTCCTTACTTTTGGGCATGGTCATGGCCATATTTAGTAATGGGAGGAAGTAAGGACTTCAAGAACTAGTCCATGAGGAATTCATCATTAATTTTAGAGTTACACAATCCATGTCTCCTATGCCATTGAACATGAATATGATCCATGATATGGGTAGCAATAATATGATAAAATTTGGTAAGGATTTCAATCCCTACATCATGGTGAACTAGAAGTTGAAAAAAGGTTGGAAACACTTCGGCAAAGGACTCAAAGATGATATGATCTATAAATTGTCATGGATATTCCACTGGAAAAGTTCATCACAACAAATCTTGTATTATGTTGAAATATTTTATTAATGTAGGTTTATTTCGTTAGATCTCAAATTTATTATCACTAGCTTATTGCTCAGATTATGAAAATAATTGAAATACGAAAATGAAAGATCAAGCGAATGAACACACCATACAAACAATGAACACAATATGTACCATGGGAAACCCAAGGTGAGGCCTATGCTCTGCTCTCTTTTCTTTAGTTATGAAATGCAAGTACAAAGAGAGGGATCACTCACTATGGATTTTCTTTTGACATTGTTTCCTGAATGGTTGTTATATAATATACTACCTCCTATATTATGCTCTCAAAATCCCACTCCTATATGTTTTGCTCAACTATGGAACAATTATGATGCTAAAGAATGGAACCCTTTCTCCTCCTAGTAGCCTAGCATTTAACATAGCCTGATAGCCATCTAGGGTTAGGGTTTTTGCATGTCTCAACCCTCAATTATTGTTAGCTTTTGTACCTTCTAGAATCTTCTTGAAATTTCACATGTGAATACCCCACACATGTGATTAATAAGGTTCATGTGGCATCCACTTGGTACTAAGGTGGTCAAAAAGGTAGGTCAAGTTGCGAGAGGTATAACTTATGCATACAAGCTCCAATAGAGGTGATTTTTGCACCACTGGAAATGTCTCGATATGTATAAAAGAATCAAGGGACTAGAGATATTCTTGGAAAGTTTCAAACCCCCAAAATATTATTTGATTCCTCAAAATGGATTTGGAAGGTTCTTGACCCTAAATTTCCAAACTGGGACCTACCACTAAAATGGGTCCTGCAAGCCAATTCCTCCCATTTTTCGACCTAGAACGTACCAATATGGAAGAAACATTATATAATGATCCAATCTAGATCATGATATGGGTATTAACATGTTGATCAATATATCATTTGGTGGCCACACCTATGTGGGTGTATTGAAACTATAGAAGTCTAATCGATTCATCCATGATGTTATTGGATGAGCATCGAAGGTGGGATGACATGATATGATTGGAGGGGTTTGGAGGGGTCCTCTCTAGGATGACACTCAAACTTGGGGATGTTAGAGGGTAAATTGGTTGGCATGGTTGGCCAAGTAGAATTATGCCAGATAGGATCATTTCTAAGTTTGGTTAAATCTAGAAGATTCAACCTAGTCATATAAGGTAAGGCAAGTGAGTTTGTATTTGAAATTGGTTTGGAGTTGGATTAGTTCCTGCAATAATGGGAATTAGGGTTGTAGTCAGGGTAGGTGAAGGTAGACTTGAAGGGAGACTAACTACAAGAACACTTGAACTATATGGCCTTGAAGGGGATAAGGGTTCTAAATTTGAAGATGATGAAATTTCCAAATTCGAAGTGGGGGATAAGAGGTGCAATGCTTCCTCTTATATTGTATTGTAATTAATATTCGGCTTGTTTGAGTAATTTTAGTTTATCTTTTGGCTAGAGTCTTTTTCTTTTTAGGATGGAATATTTAATTAGGAAATTTACTTTATGATTCAAACACACTTAAGACCACTTCATACACAACCTGCACATGTAGTATTGTTGTTTGATCACTTCTTGCTTGATTGTTTGATTATGTGACCTTGGTTCTTTGATAGATTAAGTATATTTTGAGATAGGTATTCAAACCTAGGAACCATTGTTCCTCTTATCCGCCACCTCCTATATTTTTATTAACTTCACCATTACAATACAATATATAGGATCCCATGGCATCCAAAATCCCTAATCTATTGACCTGGATTAGATTACAACCTCAATTACTTAACCACAATTAGAAAACCATGGGACATAAAAACATGTTCCAAAACCACCCAAAGCAGACGCAAAAAATACCTCATTTTTTTTTCTCGAGGGATCTACCCCCAAACCCATTAGCAAGGGGGGCATGTCATCCCCCCTATCACCCCCGGTTGCACCTAGTGCAATGTAACAACATGTGACACTAATCATGCAAATAATATATCACATTCTCAACATTATACCACTTGTTGTTTTATTTGTATACATGATCAATAATTCAAGGCAACAATTCCCATTGGTTCCCTACACCAATATAAATTATCAGTAATTATAGACTTTGTCAATGAATATACAATATTTTTCAAAGTGTCCACCTGCAAAATCAACACCTTCTTTTCTTCAACCATGTCTCTCGCAAAGTGATATTGAACATCGGTGTGCTTTGTCTTAGAATTATTAGTTGAGTTCATTTCCAAAAATATTGCACTCTTTCTATCACAAACTAACATTACAACATGTTTCATAAAACCAATACTTGAACACAACCTTGGAAACCACTAAAATCAAGTGGCGAATACCTTTCTAGTTGTCTTCTTTCTCGAGCTGATCTCCTCAATAATAGAGTTTGAGGTTCTTCTTCTTATAATTTATATTCTTCTGTTGAGTCAAATTCTTCACCCCCAACTCAAACTCTATTCTCTCTAGTTCTTTTTATTTTGGTGGGACTTCCTATTTGGGAACATCTTTAACCTCTCTAAAGACAACATCCCAACTGTAGATGGCCTTCTTAATTTCTGGTTTCAAAAATTTATAGGCTTTTACACCATCTCTATAATCAATAAAGATACATTTTTTATCTTTATTATCCAATTTACTACTATTTTTCTTTGGAACATATACATAATCATCACAACCAAACACTCTAAGATGTTCAAGAGAGGGTTTATTACTAGTCCATGTCTCATGTGGAGTTTTTTCCACCAACACTAATGAGGGTGATCAATTTACCAGGTAGCATGTAGTACCCACTGCCTCTTCCTAGAATTCATGTCCTAACCCGACACCACTGAGCATGCTCCTTGTTTTTTCCATTCGCATTCTATTCATCATTTTTGGAACTTTGTTCTATTGTGGTTTTATGGAGTAGTCTTCTACCTCGCTATACTGCACTTCTTACATAATTCCTTGAATCCATTCATGCAAAACTCTCCACCATTATCTATCCTCAACACCTTTATTTTATTTTATTTATGTATGATATAGTTGCTACATTATACACAACAAAGACAAGGCTTGTTGACCTAGAGAGTGTTGGAATATACACTAATAATGANACTGGAGATTATAATTCACAAAGTAGAGAACTAGCCATGTCAATAGAATCACAATACATAGATATTTTGCATGGGAACCCAAATCGGAGAAAACCACAAAATAATTCTTTTATAAAACCATGTAGGCAGCAACCTACAGTTACAATGCTTACAGGAACCAACCTGCAGGAGATACCAATCTCCTCTTTCTGTGCAACAACTCAACAACAATTTTTGTAGGCAACAACCTACAGGAGACACCAATCCCCTTGATTGAGAACCAACTCAGTAACAATGTTTACATGCACCAACTATATTATCCCTTTCCTTCCTCTGCATAATTTTGTTGCTCTATTTTTCTATCTGCACAAGTTTCTTTGTCCTAACAACTATCAACCCTCCTTGGACTAATCACAATTCCTTTTTCATTCATTCATATCCTCAAACCGCATGGTTCCAGGTCCTCCTTCTCACTTCCTTTTTTAAACCATTTCACTCACGAGCCTTGGAGCCTCTTCTCTCTTTCCTTTTCTCCCCTTTCTCCCCCTCATTTATTGGTTCAACTACACCACTTTCGTCTCTCACATAAATGGTTTTTATAGAGCTTATGCACCCAAATATTTTTCCACTACCAAAATGTGTTCAACAAGTCAACTCCTGGTACATCGATTCTCCATTAAATATGGTTGCAAACAATCCTTCAAAAATGGTACAAACACCCTTGATTTTGAGTGTGATATGTTCTCGTACCAGAACACGAATTACATTACTTAGCTAGTATCATATATAATCCTTGAACAAATGATGACAGTCGATTCATTCTTTACCACAAAAATAAAATTTGTCACTCAGCATTCGTTGGATCTGGTCTTCTCTACTAAATCTCAACTGTCGATTTTGTTTTTTAGTCTTCTAAACACATGCCAAGACTTCAAATACATGACCGCTATTGGATCCATTCTCGAATGAATTTCCATCATCGATCTAACTCCTAGTTCTCCAGATGTCAGAACCACTGAGGCACCAGGCACCAGTCCATCGAGGAAAATTCCCTTTTCTCCTCACTAATATCTTCTCCTATTCTGATCCAGTCTGATGAGTAGCCACCAAGTCCATTGGGATATCAGCCTACCGGGACCCATGGGCCATCAAATTTGCATCCACAAAAAAATTTCCCTGATCCGGTATGGATACTTTCACATGAAACCGCACCATTAGACTTATCGGGCCATCGAGCCCTGAGTTATTTCAACCATACACCTTCAAATGTATAACCTTATTGACTGAGCACTATGTGTCATGGCTATTGTCATGCTCCTCTTGTGACTTTGCAAAGATGTTCTCATGGAATCGTCATTGGTTTTTCTGGCATCAGGTTCTCTGGGATTTGATGCTACAATGATGTTCCACTTGGCTAGTATCTGGTGTGCCATATCAGATCATCGAGGCATCGAGGTATCAACCCATCAGGCCCCCAGGACATTACCACTGTGTTCTTAATTCTTTTGATCTCCCAATATATGGTATGTTGGGCCCCACTACTAGGCTATCATCCCACTGGGTTATCGGGCCCCAGGACACTTCAATAACACATTTTCAACATATGGTCTCGTACTCCAGTATCTGCTATACACTAGGCCCCATGACATAAAATTTAACATTGCGTGCAGGGCTTTGTGACTTTACCATTTTAATTCAAACTACATAATGTAGATTTTTATTATAAATTCTTCAAACACAATTTTCTTTGCGAATGTGGGATTAATCGTCATCTTCATTTCTTTGGTCTGGTTAACTGATACTTCTCTTAGCTGGCTTAATGTTGCTCACTGCATGTGCTTCCTTTGCACCGACGATCCTCTACAACCTGTAATCGCTCAAATTCTACACCTCCTCAATCTCATTCCTCTATTATTCTCACATCATTTTCACAAGGTAACGACAGTTAGTCTCCCCCTACCCATGGCATCCATGGTTTTCATAGTATTCGACATCAATGACAACGTAAGTCAACAATCTCCCCCTTTGTCATCGGTGGCACCACATTCTTAAAATTCGTGAGTTTATGCAAGTCTCCCCCTATCTCTGTATTATCCCCCTTTTATATCAATGGAAAAGGGATATCATCTTCCCCTTGCACTATTCTCTTCTTTATCTGTTATGTCACCAACAACCTTCCTTTCCTTTTGTTGCTTGTTGAGCTTGTGCTTCTCCATGAAGTTTTCTAAAGTAACTCCCCCTGTGAATGTGCTCGTGTTTTTTTTACTTTTTTATTTTATTTTATTTAATGTACCACTTCCTTATTGATGCACTCTCCCCCTAAGCTTTTGTTTTTGTTAAGATCCCAACATCTTTAAACTGAAGTTGGCATACCTTAATTAGATATGGATATGACTCCCATATTCTATCTGAGATACTCAACTGTATCTCTGGGCATCGATTTTGTAAATGTGTCTACAATTTGTTCCTTTGTTGGCACATATTCTAGTTTTACAACCTCGTTTTCAACCTGTTATCTTATAAAATAATACTTGATAGGTATGTGTTTTTTTTTTAATGCATGACATGGTTCTTCTAAATTCTTATTGCATTGGTGTTATCACATAGTATAGAGATCAGTTGTTTGTAATCAATTTGAATGTATTGCAAGGTCTTCTTCATCCAAAGAATTTGTGTGCAACAGGTTTTTGCTGCAACATATTCAAATTCTACAGTTGACAGATAGATTGATGACTGTTTTTTTCTCAACTAGAAAACTAGGAAATTTCCTACAAAGAATGCACCTCCACTTGTGAATTTTCGGTCATCTACACATCCTGCCCAATCAACATCAATGTGTGATTTCAAGTTAAAATATTCACTTTTTAGATACCATAGTCCATAGTTCAAAGTACCCTTTATATATCTAAATATTCTCTTGACTACATGTACATGAGATTCTTTTGGTGCAAATTGAAACCTTGCAAAAATTCCAACTTCTTGAATCACATATGGTATTGAAGTTGTTACACACAAAACACTGCCAATCATAGGCATGTCAATTTTTTATTTTCTTCCATGGATTCATTATCTTTGTTCAGCTTGCATCATGTGGTGATATGGGTGTTAAATGATCTACAATCCCCCATTTTTAACTTCTTGAGCATCTCCATAGTGTACTTCATTTGATATATGAAGATACCTGTTAGGACCACACAATGTACCTTTTTGCCCATACTTTTTGCCACTATTACACTCTTGATCACTCACATTTAAACTCATACTATCACTTTATCTTATCTTTCCAAAGGTATATAACGTCTCTTCTCTTTACTATACGTTTAATCTGTTTTGCATATAATTTCACATAACTCTCGTACT
>JASDQU010736619.1:393421-411874 GCA_032191745.1 Picea mariana
TTTCTGTGCACCAACTCAACAATAATTTTTGTAGGCACCAACCTACAGGAGACATCAATCCCCTTGATTGAGCACCAACTCAGTAACAATGTTTACATGCACCAACTATATTATCCCTTTCCTTCCTCTGCATAATTTTGTTGCTCAATTTTTCTATCTACAGAAGTTTCTTTGTCCTAACAACTATCAACCCTCCTTGGATTAATCACAATTCCTTTTCATTCATTCATATCCTCAAGCCGCATGGTTCCAGGTCCTCCTTCTCACTTCCTTTTTGAAACCATTTCACTTGTGAGCCTTGGAGCCTCTTCTCTCTTACCTTTTCTCCCCTTTCTCCCCCTCATTTATTGGTTCAACTACACCACTTTCGTCTCTCACATAAATGGTTTTCATAGAGCTTATGCACCCAAATATTTTTCCACTACCAAAATGTGTTCAACAAGTCAACTCTTGGTACATCGATTCTCCATTAAATATGGTTGCAAACAATCCTTCAAAAATGGTACAAACACCCTTGATTTTGAGTGTGATATGTTCTCGTACCAGAATATGAATTACATTACTTAGCTAGTATCATATATAATCCTTGAACAAATCATGACAGTCGATTCATTCTTTACCACAAAAAAAAACTTTGTCACTCAGCATTCGTTGGATCTGGTCTTCTCTACTAAATCTCAACCGTCGATTTTGTTTTCTGGCCTTCCAAACACATGCCAAGACTTCAAATACATGACCACTGTTGGATCCATTCTCGAATTAATTTCCATCATCGATTTGAATCCTAGTTCTCTAGATGTCAGAATCACTGAGGCACCAGGCACCAGTCCATCGGGGAAAATTCCCTTTTCTCCTCACTAATATCTTCTCCTATTCCGATCCAGTTTGACGAGTAGCCACCAAGTCCATCGGGATATCAGCCTACCGGGCCCCATGGGCCATCAAATTTTCATCCACAAAAAATTTTCTCTGATCTGGTATGGATACTTTCACATGAAACCGCACCACTAGACTTATTGGGCCATCGGGCCCTAGGTTATTTCAACCATACACCTTCAAACATACAACCTTATGGTATCTAATATGACATGGCATAGTCTCCATGTGGAATATTGTACATATGTAAATTGGATGACATAGCTACTATTGTATTTTCTTGGCTAATTTCGTGGTTTTGATATGGCAACTGATGTGGCGTTTCCACTAGGTGGTCGACCCATCGGCCCCATCTGACCTTCAACACTTCAGCACTAAACTTTCCAACCTTGACTGGTATGGAACCTTTCCTTTCAGGTTTTGGCCACCAAGACATTGACCACCGGGCCTCAACCCTACACACTCACACCTTCAACTCCTTGTTGGTTCTCCAATATTCTGATCTAATGTGGAACCTTTTTCCATGTTTCGTCTATCGGGTCNTCAGGTGATCGACCTACCATGATACTGGGTCCTCAGGCCCTCAACACTTCACCCTTATCCTTTTATTCTAAACAGGTATATTGTTGATGCATCACATGACATATGGCATTGACATAGCTTCTACATGGCTATCTGTGTTGACTTGGATTCCATGTGGATGATTGTATTGACTGAGCACTATGTGTCATGGCTATTGTCATGCTCCTCTTGTGACTTTGCAAAGATGTTCTCATGGAATCGTCATTGGTTTTTCTGGCATCAGGTTCTCTGGGATTTGATGCTACAATGATGTTCCACTTGGCTAGTATCTGATGTGCCATATCAGATCATCGAGGCATCGAGGTATCAACCCATCAGGCCCCCAGGACATTACCACTGTGTTCTCAATTCTTTTGATCTCCCAATATCTGGTATGTTGGGCCCCACTACTAGGCTATCATCCCACTGGGTTATTGGGCCCCAAGACACTTCAATAACACATTTTCAACATATGGTATCGTACTCTAGTATCTGCTATACACTAGGCCCCATGACATAAAATTTAACATTGCGTGCAAGGTTTTGTGACTTTACCATTTTTATTCAAACTACATAATGTAGATTTTTATTATAAATTCTTCAAACACAATTTTCTTTGCGAATGTGGGATTAATCATCATCTTCATTTCTTTGGTCTAGTTAACCGATACTTCTCTTAATTGGCTTAATGTTGCTCATTGCATGTGCTTCCTTTGCACCGATGATCCTCTACAACCTGTAATCGCTCAAATTCTACACCTCCTCAATCTCATTCCTCCATTATTCTCATATCATTTTCACAAGGTAACAACAGTTAGTCTCCCCCTACCCATGACATCCATGGTTTTCATAGTATTCGACATCGATGACACCGTAAGTCAACAATCTCCCCCTTTGTCATCGGTGGCACCACATTCTTGAAATTCGTGAGTTTATGCAAGTCTCCCCCTATCTCTGTATTCTCCCCCTTTTATATCAATGCAAAAGGGATATCATCTCCCCCTTGCACTATTCTCTTCTTTATCTATTATGTCACCAACAACCTTCCTTTCCTTCTGTCGCTTTCTGAGCTTGTGCTTCTCCATGAAGTTTTTTAAAGTAACTCCCCCTGTGAATGTGCTTGTGTGTTTTTTACTTTTTTATTTTTTTTTATTTTATGTACCACTTCCTTATTGATGCACTCTCCCCCCTAAGATTTTGTTTTTGTTGAGCTCCCAACATCTTTAAACTGAAGTTGGCATACCTTAATTAGATATGGATATGACTCCCATATTCTGTCTGAGATACTCAATTGTATCTCTGGGCATCGGTTTTATAAATGTGTCTGCAATTTGTTCCTTTGTTGGCACATACTGTAGTTTTACAACATCGTTTTCAACCTGTTATCTTATAAAATAATACTTGATAGGTATGTGTTTTTTTCTTGAATGCATGACATGGTTCTTCTAAATTCTTATTGCATTGGTGTTATCACATAGTATAGAGATTAGTTGTTTGTAATCAATTTGAATGTATTGTAAGGTCTACTTCATCCAAAGAATTTGTGTGCAACAGGTTTTTGCTGCAACATATTCAAATTCTACAGTTGACAGATAGATTGATGACTGTTTTTTTCTCAACTAGAAAACTAGGAAATTTCCTACAAAGAATGCACCTCCACTTGTGAATTTTCGGTCATATACACATCCTGCCCAATCAACATCAATGTGTGATTTCAAGTTAAAATATTCACTTTTTAGATACCATAGTCCATAGTTCAAAGTACCCTTTATATATTCTCTTGACTGCATGTACACAAGATTCTTTTGGTGCAAATTGAAACCTTGCAAAAATTCGAACTTCCTGCATCACATATGGTATTGAAGTCGTTACACACAAAAAACTGCCAATCATAGGCATGTCGATTTTTTATTTTCTTCCATGGATTCATTATCTTTGTTGAGCTTGCATCATGTGGTCATATGGGTGCTAAATGATCTACAATCCCCCATTTTTAACTTCTTGAGCATCTCCATAGTGTACTTCATTTGATATATGAAGATACCTTTGTTTGATTGATAGATATGTAGTCCTAATAAGAATGATAGCTCTCCTAGCATGAACATTTTGAATTCCCTTTGCATCTCTTCAACAATTTTTTTGCTTAGCTCGTCAAGATTACTTCCAAAAATTAATGGTGTATTCACTTAGCCATGTAGAGTATAACATGAGTATTATTCATTTTACTCATTCAGTTAATACAATTCATTCTTTCTCTCAAGCTCATCTCTCTTTCTCTTTTCTCTCTCACAAGATTTATATGATTTTTCTGCTATCTAGATTCCATGTGACAAGTTTCGATGAAAGTCACAAGGTGAAAGTAGTTTTCATCCCAAAAATGATAATTATCCATATACTAGTCATCACAAGCATCCTCTAAGTCATACCAAACATATCTTTATTAGTCATACTCTTAATTAATGAAAGGATATGTGGTATCAATAATACAGGTCTCCTCAAATTGATCGAGTATATTTTTCATATCTTTGTATACCTTATACAGATCATGGAGAGCATGGTTCACCAACATTTGTTCCTCCCATGGAACGTCCTACCACATTGCCTTTCTTCACTTTCGTTATGGTTTGAGAGAGAAAAGTTGCAAGATATGTAGTGCACTTGATATTGATCAGAAGTATAACATATAATACATCAAATCAAATGCCTTAAAATCCTCTTTATAATAGTGTTGGTTTGGCATAAATTTGAGAACGTTGTCAAAAAATATCACAAACAAGATATCAGAATTGTTCCACACTTTATTAATATCAAAACCCTTAAGGTAGGGAAACACCTCACAATTGATCATTTTATGGAAGGAATCCACTCTTGCTCACCTGCCTCTTAAGTTTGAGTGACCTCTCAATGAGCTAAGCTCCAAATACAATAAACTCCAAACCTATCATAGGGAGGAATCCATCCTTATTTATAGCTGACAATGGAATCCTAATCATGGCAACCTCCTAACTATGTAGTGGACCTTCGTTAATGAGGCCCCACTACATTTACTCAACACAAAATACCATAGTGTGCCTTATTTTATAATAACAAGAATAGTGGACCTAGTCCACCTTACATGAATGGCCTCCACTATTATTAATCTACTATGGGCCCTTTTTCCCCTCATTATAGCTCTAGGGAGGATCCCAACAAAATGGGAGTTATGCATGCCAATAATGATGTATTTATATGTACTTGTGGAAAATGGTGTAAGTGATCAATTTTCAGGTGATAACACTCACTATCACTTTCCTATTTGGAGGACATTAGTTGTCTCTACATTGCAGTCAAGATCATTTGGGGCCACCCAAAGTAGGTGCCCAAAGAACCATCTTGACATTCATGATATAATTTCTCAAGACCTGGTGGGGTGCTTGTTGACGGGCGAAATAGAATGCTCGTCAACTGAAGGAATGGATCCGGTCCAGGGTTGTCTAAATAACCCAAGCCGTTTGGGATGATCCACCTCGATGGGTTTAGCAGCTCCGTTAGCTGATCTAAGTCCTAGGAAAACGAAAGAAAACTAACTAAAGGAACTAATCTAAATGAAAACAACAATTAAAGTAAACTAATAAATAAATCTCAAATAAAATATATACAACTTATTGTCTAATATTATACAGCAATAACTTTATGAAATTAAATGTTCAATTATCAACAGAATTATATCTTTATCACAAATGTACAACATTTACAGATTTACAGATTTTAAATGAAAACCTGAAAAAAACATTTGTAAATTGTCCTATGACAACAAGGCTATCATTTTTTTATTTTTATAATTTTATGAGAAAGAAAATAAAATGGAAATTATCTAAGCTGAGCAATTAAAATAATAATCTGTACTATAAATCTGAACCATATATATATATATATATATATATATATATATATATATATATATATATAAACTACTTAAATAACATTAATAAACTAACTTGTAATAACGCTTTCCAATTTGTCCCATGTAACGTATCTGATTCAGTTGTTCTATGGGAGGAAACCCGCACCAGATTCTCCACAAGCTTCTTGTAAACAAGAAATGACAGTGCTCTTTGAATATGGATAACAGGACAAACAAGATATAAAAAATGACAACAATCTTATAATTTACAAATCATCGCAGTTAGATAAATCCCTGTGCAAAGATTTGTACAGAACAGTTCAATTAACGAAGAAGATAAACCTTTATTCATTAAATTGAAATAGAATAATTTTTGTGCTAAAACTGAGATATATGAGACATGGACATAATTTAAATCACAACGCATTAACTTGTAATAAGTATTGATATCTAAAGTAGTCAATGACTTAATCACAAATTAGAATGCACAAAACCTGAAGGAAAGTATGATAAATTGAAAGCTAAAGCTGTTACAAAAGATCGACTTCCATTCAAGTCTGTATCCTCATAAATCCATAGTATTGTTTTCCCAACAGTGATGATGGGTTCATTACAAAAAATAACAAGTATTTAAATAAAACAGGGTAAAACATCCCTGTGGGAATTATCAAAACAGTTTACAAAAAATCCGGGAACAATCTCCCAAGTCTCTATTTCTGCCTATGACTAACAACTTAAAACAAAACTATATCTAAACTGTCACAACTTGTCCAATTTGTCAATGAAATTCGTAGGTACCTGTGGGTAGACAAGAATACACAAGTTTAGATAATGTTTTATTGATAAAATTAACAAAAATCTAAATTTTTAAGACTAGCTACAGAATCTTGCGATTCTGTAGCTGGTCTAATTTGAAAAAAGAATCGTTTTTAATCAATCCAAAACTAACAGAAATATATTCTACCTATTTAAAAAAAATCTTTAATTATTAAATCAACACAAAGCAAATCGCTCATGCCAGAAGTAACCAAATCTTTATGCCAATTTGAAACAGATAGAAATCGTGCTTAACCGAATGGTAACAGAGATACATGCAATCTGTTCAACAACACTTGTCATTACCAATTCGAAGCAGACAGAATCGTTTAGAAAATTTGAAACCAACAAAAACATTTTGAATCAATTTCAATCGAATATCAAACAAATCTTTGGTATGAATCCAATATAGATATACTATGTCAATCCAAATTTTGACAGAATCGTTTTTATTTTTAAAATTAAAATTAACAGAGTCATTTTTGCGAATCAATAGATTACATTCTATTTGTCAAACCAATCTTGAATACAATCGCATACATAAAAGACTATGTTAATTCTAACATATAGAATCGTTTCAAAATCAAACCAAACAGAACCGAATCGAGCTAACTTAGGGTCGACATAATCCAGGCACAACAAAATCATATTAATCAAATCATAGCTACATTGGATTTTACCAAAACGAATCGATGCCCATTCCAAACAAAATATTTCGTGCTAATTCAAATACAAAACGAAATTATTTCAAAAACAAACCAAACAAAATCGAATCAAACTAACTCAGAAACAATTCAATCGTTTATACTAATCTGAAAGCAATAAAATTGTATCGATCAAAACATAGCTGATTTTAGAAAACAAATCTTCTGTACATGATTCATAACGAAATCCTTTTTGGTAATTTTGAAAATAACTGAATCGTTTTGAATCTAAATAAACAAACAAGACTAATTGAAAGCAAACCCAATCGGTCATACTAATTCAAACCAATTCATAGAACAAAATCGATATTGAAATACATACCTGGGTAGTAGGAAAATGATTTGATCAGGACAACTTTGAATTGACAAAGGTCGTTGTTGCCTCCACATTTCTGAAGACAATTGAACCAGTGGTTTTTTTCTTCTTCTCATTGGCTTGTAGCCTATCTCTTTCTTTTGACAACACTGTCACTCGTTCCTCTAATGATTTAATCTTATATTGCAATAGGGGAATGTCGATGTAATAAGATTCAAGCCAGGCATTACATTGAGTACAAGGTGGTTGATTTGGCCTTAGAATCACAGGCGAGGGTTCTTTCAAGTTACCAGGGGTGTCACTATGAAGCTTAATTCCTGGGAATTTAGGGTCGTTCTTGAGGCACGGAGGTAAGTTGGAAACATAGTCATAGGGTTCCATTGAGTAGAGACCATGGGAGAAAGGGTATTCCTCGGCTAGGAAACGTTCAATATCAGAGTCTGAATCCTCGCTCAAGACTATTGGCTTATGGTCAACATTTTGCTTGGATTTACTCCTTGCACATCTGGATATCCATCGTGCATTCTTCTTTCCCCTACTATTGACACCAGTATCACCTTTGCCTTTCTTCTTTATAGACCTCTTGACGGTCTTAGTATTGCTTTTAGCACACAGGTCGGCCATGGTATCGGGTAGATCAAGGTTGGGGAAATCTAAGGGTTTGATAGGGGGTAGGAGGGTAGGAAGTGGAACGGATGGCCCAACCAGAGTTTCAGTAACCACAACCTTGTCCTCTTGGACACACTCAGGGGTGGCAAAGCCATTCCTTGAAAGGAAGGCTTGCCAGCAGTCACCGCTAAGGCTCAAATGGTGAACGATAATGAGTTTGATCAAGCAGTTATGGAAAAGGCTGATATCATCCTTCTCATGCTTAAATCGTTTGGAAATTTTGTAAAGACTGCATAGCAGATAGTGCGGCATGTTCAAAGGGTAGTCTATAAAATTCATCAATAACCGAAGATGATACAGAAATACCAAACCATAACGACCTTCGCAAGTCACAAACTGTTTAACAATTGCCAATAGGTCATGCCATTTGGTTTTGAGGGCATTGAAAGGCATACCTCTATCACAGCTAACAATATTTCTTAATGTGAATAAGAGCGGCCACGGCACCTCGTCTACTTTGGAAATTTTAAACCACCTTTTCCCTGTAGCTGGTAGTCCTATAGCTGAGCTTAGGAATTCCTCATTTAGCTCAAGTTGTATGTCTCCGACCTTAGCCCTATGGCCATTGAAGGTGAGGGCGAACTGTTGGGAAACCGAAAGGTTAAAACCCTCAAACCTTTGGATAAAAACCAACCAGCCACTATTTTCCAAATCCTCACGGACATTGTCGAATAGCAAGAGTGTTTGGCTTGCATTAGGCTCTATGCGCACCACAGGTGCCATAGAACAGAACACACAGTGAGCAGGGTAGACGGACAAGGGTTTGGACAGGTCATTTGCAGGATCGAATAGCTCACAGACTTCCCCGAAACCAATAGAGGTAACCCGGGATAGGAGGCAGGCATTAATGCCAAAGTGTGCGGGGGTGGTGGAACGAAATCAACCCATGCAAAACAATCATATCCAACTGTACAATCAACGACGCATATGGTGACCCAAATCACTATTGGTGTATGCCAATAAAAAAACCATTGAAAACTATGATGAGTCGACCTACGTGTTTGCACAAGCATAGTGTTTTCATAATTTTAAAATAAAAACAATATTTCGAATAAGGATTTGACCATAAAACTTATGCATTGTATGAAACTATTGAATTAAGGGACTAATCACCATGTTAATGTGTTGTGATGAAACCATTGAATTCAATCAAAAGAAATAGAACATCAAACCATCATTGAATCAAGAACTCAATCACCATCATTAGAATATCATCACAGTCTCATAAAAATGAAATCATATTAACAACAGAAAAAATGTCAAACGAGTAAAGGTGTATTGCCAACTGTGTGACCATAATTCAATTGAAAATGCAATTATCACATAGACAAGAGTAACCATAATAGTCCAGTGACGATTTTAATGCCATTGACGTGACTTCGAAATCAAAGTTTTCACTCTTGCAGTCGTGAAAACGAGAATAAAAGGTGGGTACGCAAAAACGTAAAATGACAGTGTTGTTTTATTCACAAACTTGTGATGAGAATCAAGGGTTCCAAAACACTTGTGTAGGCAGCTTATAGAGATAGGATAAAAATGCGAAATGGCTGCCAACAATGGTGACACACTGGTAGAAGCAGTTATCTCTGCCAAAAGAACAAATTCAGATTATGATAATGAGAAAAATTCTAACTCAAAAACAACAACCAGAAAATTGTTTAAACATCATCGTTAATCAAATATTCCAGCAGTGTCTAAAGGATTAAAACTGATAACAGTCTTAAGACAAGCGAGCCATGATATTAAAGATAAAACCCCCAAAACTGTTGACAGAGCCACTATTGCCAACATCCGTCCATAGCCTCGACAGGGTTTCCATTTAACCCACTCTGATATGCGTATCCTGCTAAGAAGTTCTAGATCAGAACAAAGGACATTTTAAGGTCAAGAGATTTCATTCTTACGAATTTTCATATACCCGACATTGCTTCGCTACTAGCGGGCCTGTTCAGTACCCCGACGAAGTTGTATTGGCGTCATGCATGCATTTACCCGCTGCCAACAAACCTGTTCAGCATCCCGATGGGTTTACAAGCACTCCCCACAACTCTTTTATGATTTAATGTTTTAAAGATATATGATTGAGCGGGGTGACGCTGAAAATTATGATATTTTAAACATATTTTTACAGACCTTGAAAGAATTTTTTCAGAACTGTCCTTCATTAAAATCCAGAGATGGTTTGTTTACAGAAAACCAACCTTCTAAATCAGGGAGACATCTTCTGAGTTATTCTCTTAAGGAACAGGGACATCGTAAGAAGATAATAGATGATCATGACAGGCTTTACTCATAGATCGAAATCAGTTAACTTCTTTCAAACAACAATCTTCTCAACACAGACGTAAATTTCAGAAGTATATAATTGATGTTTAGACAATTTTTTAGCAGTCATTTCAGTGAAAGAATTTTCTGTTTTCTTTGTCTGAACAGTTCCAAAATTTCAGGCATGTGTATTTCCAAAAATAAAAACTAATAAGTACAAGGGGAAAAATCAAAACCAAAACAGTCAAAGAAAAGAAAACACAAGAAAAATATTTACATAGTATACAAAGGTTGTCATCAAGCGAAATATCTTTTCAGAGCTTGGCCATTCACCGGATAGGTGTTTGGCTGTCCCTCCAGATTCTGTAATCGGAAAGAGCTGGGACCCAATTTCTCAGCAATTAAAAACGGTCCAAGCTATAAGTTCTAAAATTTTGTGTGCTCTCCCTTCCCCTCATGTGGTTTGTCCCATTTCAAGACAAGGTCACCTACTTCGAAGTTCCTATCNTCAGAGGCAGAGTTAGAATCAAACCAGCTTTTGACCACTAGTTGATGCTGATCTAACTTACGTTTAGCTTGGGGTCTTACCTCTTCTAGTTTCATTAAAGCGTTAATTCAGTTTTCCAAAGGGGGACAGTCTTCCTCTTGTATTTTCTATGATAACTATAGTGAGGGAATAAGGATGTGTGGTGGCAGAATTACTTCTCTGCCATAGACGAGAAAAAAGGGAGAGTTACCTACATCAGTCTTTGGTGTTACCCTATCATCCCAAACTGCGTTTAACAGTGCATTATGCCATTTTTTGTGATTCTCAGATACCGTTCTCTTGATGATTGTAATCAGATTCTTATTCATTGATTCTACCAATCCATTGCCCTGGGGGTAGTAGATAGCATAATACTTCAACTTAATTCCTTTTTCTAGAGCGAACTCACTCATCTCAAGAGATGAAAAATAAGAGGCGTTATCGAATACTAAGCAGTCAGGGATACCAAAACAAGTAATAATATTTGAATTTAAAAAGGCAATTACTTGACTGGTATTCACAGTTCTTAATGCGACAGCTTCATACCACTTGGTGAAGTAATTTGTGGCTGTTATGATAAAATTATGTTGTTGTGAGGATGACGGATTTATTGGACCTATAATATCAAGGCCCCACTGCTGAAAAGGGGATTCTACCGTAACAGGCTGCAAAGGAAAGGCTGACTTTTGTATCCGCCCGGCTGCTTTTTGACAAATAATACACTTACGACACAAGGCATGGGCGTCTCTAAAAAGTGTGGGCTAGTAATAACTAGCTCTCAAAACTTTATGGGCAGTGGTGTCACCACCAAAATGTCCACCAGCTTCTTCTGCATGCAACTCTAGTAAGACTCTTTCTGCTTCATCTTTCTCAAGATAACACATTAGTACTCCATCAAAATTTTGACGAAACAGAATACCATTAATCAAATGAAATGAGGAAGATTTTAATCTTAACGCTCTTCTCTTAGTGGGATCCAAGTGACGAGGGGCTGACCCATGTTCAAGACAAAATTTTATATCGTCATACCACGGACTGACAAAGTTTTGTGCCCAGCAGATTGCATTTTGATTGTGCTTCCCTAGGTTTGACATATCATTTTCTTCTTGCTATCTTACTGCTGAATCAACAACTAACTTGCATAACCCTTGGCCTCTCACTATTTGGGCTGGGGTAATTTCTATGTCATACTCCTGCAAGGAGGTAACCCGGTTTTCCCTCTTTTCGCCTAATTCTTTCTGCACTAACAGATTCCTGATGACTGGGTAAGGGACAATAATTTTCGTCCTAGATTTCAAAAGATACGATCGGAAGTGCTTGAATGCTTTGAAAATAGTGTAGGCTTGATGATCTACTACTGGTTAATTAAGTTCAGTGCCTTTGAAAGCAGAGCTCATAAAGGCAATGGGTACTTCATTGTTTTCGGCATTCTTTTGAGTTAGGACAACAACGTAGGAACTGTCAGAAGCAAATGTGTAGAGCATGAAGTCTTGCAAAAATTCAGGGCTCATGAGAGAAGGAGCGTCTATTATGGCCTTTTTTATTGAATTGAACGCTTGATTTTCTAAGGTTCCCCAATGATATTGTGCGTCTTTCTTAATTAAATTCTATAAAGGTCTAACCATTTTGGAGAAACTGGGGACGAATCTCCTGACGAAGTTTATCTGGCCTAAGAAAGACTGCATGGACTTTTTGGATGAGGGAGGGGGAATTTTCAAGATGACTTAAGTCCTTTCAGGGTCAATAATCATCCCTTTGCTTGACACAATGAATCCTAAGAGTTTACCTTGCTCTACTGCGAAGATGGATTTTTTAGGATTTAAGGAAATGTCGTATTTACGTCATCGCTGTAGAATGGCTCTTAAATGAGCTAGATGATCATTTTTTTTTTTGAAAATAAAGTAACATCATCTAAGTAAACTACAACGGATTGATTGATTAAGCCTCGGAAATCGATGTCCATCGCTCTCTGGAAAGTGGCACCGGCATTAATCAATCCAAAGGGCATTTTACTATAAGCGTAGGACCTGTCCCATGGAGTGCGAAAGGTAGTTTTAAGTTGGTCTAGAGGAGACATCAGGACTTGGTTGTACCCTGAAAACCATCCAATAAGGATAGTCTCTCAGAATCAGATACCTATTGAAGGATCTGTTCCATGGGTGGGACAGGGTAGTTGTCTTTATCAGACGCTCTATTAAGGTTTTAGAAATCGACACAAAGTCGGATTTCCCCACTTTTCTTCCAGACAGGGACAAGGTTAGAAACCCATTGAGTGTGCCTAACAGGGAAAATTATCTTAGCATTTAGGAGTTTATTCAATTCTTTTTTAACGGTCGATTCGAGTTTAGGGTGCATTTTTCTTAATTTTTGTTGAAAGGGCAAGGTTTGGGGTTTCATAGGAATGACGTGTTGTATGATATTAGGGTCAAAAGTTTTAAGGTCATCATATGTCCACGCAAAAACATCTTTAAATTCTTTAAACAATTTAATAAATGTGGCTTTTTCTTGTTCAGAACACCCCAACCCTAAATTAATGCACTGTGGGTTGTCATTAGTTCCCAAGTTTACTTTTTCATAAGATAACGAGGAACTATTGGTTTTACAGTTGACTGATTTTTTGAATTTATCTTGAAGATCGTAAAATTTCTCTAATCTAACTATAGATTTAGGGATCGAATTTACCATGTCCAATGAAGATTCAGTAGTTCTCGTATTTGGTATTACCGTGAAATCGCGCAAATTGTCGTCGTGAGTGCATTCGTCGATCAACACGTCTTGAAAATTTTCTTCCATAAGCAGGAAGCTAATAATTTGTTGATCGTCGTTGAAGACTGTCCAATTCGTTATGTTGTCGGGAACGGATGGCCTGAACAACAGTTCGACGGAGAACGCATTCGGGGACAAGCCTTCTACAGGAAGGAGTTTGGAAGCTACGTTAGCTAATAGATCGGCTTCAAATTTATTCAATCTAGGAATAGAATTTATATTGAAAGAAGAAAATTTATTCATTAAATTCCATACCTCGGATTGGTAGCTTTTAAGATGCAAAGACAAACAGTGGATAGAATCTCTTACTTGTCTTACCACAATTTCAGAATCGCCAAAGACAACCAAATTTTGAATGTTCATATCTAAAGTTTTTCGGAGGCCCTATAATAAAGCCTCATATTCTGCTGTATTATTAGTACATTCAAATTCTAGCCTACATGCAATCAAGGTTTTGTTACCTGAGGGATCAATAATAACACAGCCTGCACCTGCTCCTTCTTTGAACTTTGACCCGTCAAAATAAAGAGACCAAATTTGATTTTTATCGGGTTCATGAGACCATTGTGTAGAAGCTACTGGTTGCACATATGCTACAATCTCAGACTGTTGTTCAAGGTTAGTGATAGCTGAAGTCTCGTCCATGAAATTGCCGAAAAAGGTATCCATCCCTTGTATTTCGAGTGAATCAGTAAAAGGTGTAAATGGTTCATTGGGATCATTCAAATATGTGACCGTGAACTTTAGGTAGCGTTCACGATTTACCTTGATCTTGTTGGGCTTGCCGTTCTCGGGAAGCCACAGGTGAGACCAATCTATTGCGAAATAGTTGTGAAGCTTCTCTGACCAGTCCCTGCTTAAAAACAAACCATACACTTATGGAATATCCACGACAATAATATCAATAACTTGATGAACTTTGGGGTTAGACGATAATCTTATAAGCACATTTCTTAATTCTCCTATAACTTTGACACTAGTTCGATCAAGTTGTATGATTTTTAAAGTGGATGGTTCAAATTCAATGTTAATCTTCTGACACGCAGACCATGGCATCACATTGGATGACGCTCCTGAGTCTACCATACAATTGTGCATGTTTCTATTAAATATTTCGAAAGTTAACAAAAATGGAGGTACATTTCTGCGAGTACTAAGTGTGGAAGCTTGTGGCTTTTTACTCGCAGTTTCTAAAGATAATTTATCTACATTTGTTACATTATTTACAGAAAGGCTTCCTTTATCGTGAGGATCAGGATTATTCTTGGTGGGAATCTTCTGAGGAAATTTGTTCTAAACAACCTTGTTACTGCTTGAATTACCATTTTTTCTATTCTCTGCGATGTTCTGTAACATTTTTTGTAGCAAAAACAGAAATTTTAATAACTCATAAACATAAATGTTAGCCCTTAACTTTTTTAGGTCTTCAACTAAATCATAATCTAAGTTGGGGTTTACATGAATCTGTTTAGTCTCAGCTGATTTAGATTGCTTTGGGGGAAAAGTCGTAGTGTTTTCGGAAGAAGGTTTGTTTGCTGTCTTACTCCTAGTATTGTAGGGATGTACTGTCTCGAAGTTAGCCTGAAAAATGCTATCCGAGAAGTGTCCAAAAATGTTTGGAGAAGATTCTTGTTCTTGAATTGTCTCTTGTTCAACAACCTCCTTAGGAATCTCAGGAGGCATCAAGTTATCCTGGGCTTCTAGAATTGTTTGAAGGGTGAATTGCAGACTTTCTAGATTTAGGCCTTCGGTATTTGGATTAGGTTGGTTGGTGGGAAAAGGCTTCCTGAACGAGGGTTTGTAGGGCCCTTTTCTCGAAGAAGCTTCTTCGGCCGTCCTTTTCAAATCTATAACTTGATTTGATAGTTTTTGAAAGTCAAGTTTTCTAAATCTGATCTTTCAGGTTGTGTTTTATTTTGAGAAGGTCTAGGGAGGATTTTGATCTTCTTTTTGGAAGAAGAACTAGTCTCTGTTTCATTGCTAGTAGTGTATTTTAAACTAAGGATGTCTTTTTCAATCTGGCTGGCCTCTTCAAAGGCCTCTAACAACGTGGATTTCTTATATCGTTTTACCCAAATGGCTATACTTTGATGCAAGGCTTTAGTATAGTATGCTATGATGAGATTCTCGACAGGCATGGAATCCATAGGGATTCGGTTTTTTAATGTTAAGAATCTTTGATTAAAGTCTATAATTTTCTCTTTTGGGTTCATTCTTAATCTAGAAAGCTCCATAACTAGAACTTATAGGGACTTATCGTCACCGAACTTCTCAAGAAAGTAGGATTTGAACTTATCCCAAGACACGATGGTATGGGGTTGCTGGGTAAAGTACCAAGTAGAGGCATTGCCCTCGAAAGTATAGGGGAACAACCTACAGACTACGTCTTCATGCTCGACATTACATAGTCTAATGGCTAACATAAACTTTTTAATGTGGTCTTTAGCAATCTGTTTAGAGTGAGGGTCAAACTTGGGAAGCCACTTCTCTGGATTTTTGGGTAAGGGATGTTGAGGCCCAGGTACGGCTACAACATCCTAGTCGAGCCAGGGTCTGGCAGGATTGTTCTGGTTGGCCATTGGTGTAGGCGGTGTGGAAGGCTAAGAAGGGGAACTGCCTTCGTCAGAAGAGTCTTCTCCAGAAGAAGAAGGAGGTGATGGAGGTGGTGAGGGTGGTATTCCAGATCCTCCTGCAGCAAGATTGAGGATTGGATATGTAGGTTTTAAAGTGAGGTTAGTGTCTCCAAGTTGTTCTCTGATATCAGAGAAATCTAAAGGTTGGTCCAAAGGCCAATTTGGTTGCCTTAAACGAGTGAAGGAACTATGCGTTCTTAGGAGAGATTGGCAGATAATCTCTTGTACGTCACCACCTGTAGGATTTGGGGTTGCTGGTTCAACTATGATCCGTAGATCGTTGTTTGATGTGGTTGTTGTTTGAGGGGGGATGTTGTCATTTGAATGACTTCTTGTCACTATAGGTGAGCGGTTGGGTGGTGGAGGAGTCTTATGACCACCTCGTGCCATTAATAAGTTTCAGGCCCTCCTTCTAGCGCCATTTGTTGACGGGAAAAATTGAATGCTCGTCAACTGAAGGAATGGATCCGGTCTGGGGTTGTCTAAATAACCCAAGCTGTTTGGGATGATCCACCCCGACAAGTTTAGCGGCTTCGTTATCCGATCTAAGTCCTAGGAAAACGAAAGAAAACTAACTAAAGGAACTAATATAAATGAAAACAACAATTAAAGTAAACTAATAAATAAATCTCAAATAAAATATATACAACTTATTGTCTAATATTATACAACAATAACTTTATGAAATTAAATGTTTAATTATCAACAGAATTAGATCTTTATCACAAATGTACAACATTTACAGATTTACAGATTTTAAATGAAAACCTAAAAAAAACATTTGTAAACTGTCCTATGACAGCAAGACTATCGTTTTTTTATTTTTATAATTTTATGAGAAAGAAAATAAAATGGAAACTATCTAAGCTAAGCAATTAAAATAATAATCTGTACTATAAATCTGAACTATATATATATCTATCTAAACTACTTAAATAACATTAATAAACTAACCTATAATAACGCTTTCCAAATTGTCCCGTGTAATGTATTCGATTCAGCTGTTCTATGGGAGGAAACCCGCACCAGATTCTCCACAAGATTCTTGTAATCAAGTAGCGGCAGTGCTCTTTGAATATAGATAACATGACAAACAAGATATAAAAAATGATAGTAATCTTATAATTTACAAATCATCGCAGTTAGATAAATCCCTGTGCAAATATTTGTACAGAACAGTTCAATTAACGAAGAAGATAAACCTTTATTCATTAAATTGAAACAGAATAATTGTTGTGCTAAAAATGAGATATATGAGACATGGACATAATTTAAATCACAACGCATTAACCTGTAATAAGTCTTGATATCTAAAGTAGTCAATGACTTAATCACAAATTAGAATGCACAAAACCTGAAGGAAAGTATGATAAATTGAAAGCTAAAGATGTTACAAAAGATCGACTTCCATTCAAGTCTGTATCCTCATAAATCCATAGTCTTGTTTTCCCAACAGTGATGATGGGTTCATTACAAAAAATAACAAGTATTTAAAGATCACAGGGTAAAACATCCCTGTGGGAATTATCAAAATAGTTTACAAAAAATCTAGGAACAATCTCCCAAGTCTCTATTTCTTCCTATGACTAACAACTTAAAACAAAATTATATCTAAATTGTCATAGCTTGTCCAATTTGTCAATGAAATTCGTAGGTACCTGTGAGTAGACAAGAATACACAAGTTTAGATAATGTTTTATTGATAAAATTAACAAAAATCTAAATTTTTAAGACTAGCTACAGAACCTTGCGATTCTGTAGTTGGTCTAATTTGAAAATAGAATCGTTTTTAATCAATCCAAAACTAACAGAAATATATTCTACCTATTTAAACAAAATCTTTAATCATTAAATCAACACAAAGCAAATCGCTCATGCCAGAAGTAACCAAATCTTTATGCCAATTTGAAACAAACATAAATCGTGCTTAACCGAATGGTAACAGAGATACATGCAATCTATTCAACACTTGTCATTACCAATTTGGAGCAGACATAATCGTTTAGACAATTTGAAACCAACGAAATCATTTTGAATCAATTTCAATCGAATATCAAACAAATCTTTGGTATGAATCCAATATAGATATACTATGTCAATCCAAATTTTGACAGAATCGTTTTTATTTTTAAAATTAAAATTAACAGAGTCGTTTTTGCGAATCAATAGATTACATTCTATTTTTCAAACCAATCTTGAATACAATCGCATACGTAAAAGACTATGTTAATTCTAACATATAGAATCGTTTCAAAATCAAACCAAACAGAACCGAATCAAGCTAACTTAGGGTCGACATAATCCAGGCACAACAAAATCATATTAATCAAATCATAGCTACTTTGGATTTTACCAAAACGAATCGATGCCAATTCCAAATGAAACCTTTCGTGCTAATTCAAATACAAAACAAAATTATTTCAAAAACAAACCAAACA
>JASDQU010736619.1:430435-446526 GCA_032191745.1 Picea mariana
CTCCTGATTGAACGCTTACAACAATTGATTTTAGAAAACTACTCATGCATTTTGCATGCATTATTTAGTCAGACAATCTATATCTGAATACAAACAGACAAAACAGAAAACTGCAAATAGATTGATGAATTGCATCATGTCAGATGATTGACAAGACTGCATCAATTACCAACAACAACAACGAACTCTAAGGCTAAGTCACAATTACAACAGCGATAAAGCTAACTCACAATTACAACAACTATAAACATTATCTCTAACACAATGGTCAAGATACTCAATCTTTCTTACCATGGATACACAGCAAATGGATCTTACCTGTTTACAACTCAAAGCCTTTTGGACTCCAGTGTCGAAATTGTGCAAACCCTGTATCCAAGGCAAATGCACGTACAAAAGTAACAAAAAGGTTTTACTAATCTAAAAAAACATCCCTTTTGATCCTACTTCGATCTTGTTTGCAGCTTCTTGCAGTATCATTCTGATGGGACTTGCAACACGTGTAGAGATGATCTACCGCTTACTAAAGCCGCAGGTTGCATGACCTTCATGGGTATAAGCAGAATTTACTGCTATATTTAACGCAAGCTTTACCGGAACCATTAATCTATCTTCGGTTTCTGCAGATCAAGATACTCATGTGAGCGAAACCATCATAAACAATATTTGATCTCCTACAGACTGGGCAGACCAGATTTTCAAAGTTTATGAACAAAGTTCAAATATGTGACGGGCAGCGATGTAAAATGCTAATTAGGGACAGATTTCCACTAAACAAGATGATAAATTGTTGAGATGGCAACCGGTGTGATCCCTCTGTAGCCTTGAGATTGATCTTCTGATATAACATTTCTTTGCAGGCCGTCCGTCCCTATCGATTTTCATCGATGAGACCCAATGATCTCCGTGGAATAATTTGAACCGTCTCTGTGCCTCAGGATCACCATTAGTCCATTCCTTCCTTCATCGTAGAGCATTCTAACCTCCCCTCATTGCCCCAGGATCACCATCAGTCCATTCCTTCATCGTAGAGCATTCTAACCTCACCTCATTGTGGATTTGTGAGCCGTCGGATTCGACTTCCGTCTCCATTGTCAAAAGACTGGTCATTAGATTTCTTGTTGACACCTAAAGTCCCAGTGGCTTGTCAACATCTGACGGTCAACATCAGACGAAACATGAGCAAGCGATTCCAAGCGCTCAATTTTTATGACATGTTACCTACCGACCAGTGTGCCATTATTCTCTGCATTTGAGGTACTTGGCACGAAGTAATTACTTTTTCAACCCTAATTAGTTGAAATGATGGCAAGCAATTTTAAAGCGATTATTAATCCTAATTAATAGGTTGATGGTTAGAGCTGTACCCACTTTGAAAAAGTAGAAGGTTAAATATTTTATTGTTATTATTGTGCTACGCAAGTAACGTATATTTTCTTTATGGGAATTGATAGCAAACAAATTTATTTGACAAATTTTCAAATATTATTTTTATAATTGAAGATGGTGAAAATTAATATCATTTCTAGAGTGGTGAAAATGAAAATATAAAGTTATTATATATTTTATTAATTATTATTTTTTAAATAATTTTCAAAATATTACTTTATAATTAAATATAATGTATATGAAATTCTTAAGATCATTGCAATTTTATAATCACAAAGTTCCATGTTATAATGATAATGATGATGTCTATCATTTATAATATAAGGTTAATAAGTTCTATTAATAATCAAAGAGAAGAGAAATTTATAGACTTAATAAGTTCTCTTAATAAATAGAAAGAAGAGAATTAGATGAAATGTCTTTCTTAATATAATTTTTATATTTTAAGTCTTTTTTATATTTTAATATGGTAAAAATAAAAGCATTAAAAATCATTATTATTATGATTTTTAGAGTTTTTCTTAAAAGAGGAGTATTTGAAAAATTAAGATACTACAAGGAGGTGGTCAACCCTAATTTAAAAGATCAAAAGTAACTCTGAGTTTTTAGAAGTGTAAAGAAAAAAATCAACATTGCTAAAATAAGAACAAACTCTCACTAGCTAACATAATGAAACATATGTTAGAATATGTAATTCATACTTGTTGTATTATTGGGTTAATGACCTATTGAGGAGGTAGTTATAGTTAGATGACCTGAGAGAATAGGTCAAGGAGGTTGTTAGATAGTTGGTTGTGAGAAAGATTCTCTCCAACCAAGTCTCCTAGTTTGGTGTGTGGTTGAGATATTTGCTCAACCTCTACTGTTATTATTAGAATAAGTTAGATCTAATAAAGCTCTATATAATGAGCCAATGTATTGTATAATGTACTCAGTGATCTAATAGAGATATGTAATCATGTCTATCTCATTTGTTATTTTGGTATCAGAGCATCAGGGTTGGGCGTGACTCCCTCATGGGAGTGCCCAGGCACATGTGGAAAGTAGAGTAGATCATTTCTGAGAGCTGGAAATGCTATGAATAATCTGTTTTATGTGTGAAGATTTTTTTTGAGTGATTGTGTGGATTGATTTGTTGGTCAAGGGATAGATTGCATCATCCATTGTGAGAGCCGCAGTCATTGTTTGTTGTTCGCTGGAGTGTTGCATGGTAGTATCTTTCTTTTTCTTTGTATCATTGCAGTATCGATCCATGTGCTGGAGTGTTCGTTGGGATATATTATGTGTTGCGTGTTCGTTGGATTTGCTATTTGCGTTGTGAATAGTGCTATCTGTTCTTGCTATTGGCAGTGAGAGTCAACTGGTGTGAAGGAATATCGCCTGCATCAAGTGGAATAGTTGTTGATTTCTATGCACGGTTTGTTTGCAGTTATCTACAAGGTGCTATCTTAAATATCATTGAGTAAACTGCCATCTGAATTATCACTGCTATCTACAACAAATATCGATTTCCATCGTGAGATTGGAGTATGCGTGCTCGTGCTGTGTGTATGCAAGTTGTATGTTGCCTACTTAGTTATCAAAGAGATTCGTTGTTCCTCATATATTCGTTGTGTGCTAAGGGTGCAAATGAACTAGCCAAAGAGATTATGAACTTGAATGTTGCGTCCACTGAAAATCACATGGGCGTTCAGAGTTTATTAATTCAGTGTATGTCTAAAACTGGTGGAGATGTATTTTCGACTCTAATTTTACTTGCATTTGATCGAAGTCTTTGCACTTTGCTATGAGAAGCAGACATACCCTTCTCTTTTCTGTGCTTAGTTGCTAAAATACAAGCTATAACAGCTTGCTCTTGTTCATCACTTCCCTCATTTTCAAAGCTTCATGATGTTGAACCAGCCCTTTGGGCCATCTTCTGTAATAGATTCTTGCACACTCCAGTTTCATCTCGGATTCTTGTAGCAAGAGACTGTGAGAGGCCTCTTCTCGACAGAGTACCGAGAGCAATTTCCGCAGCCACGTGCTTGGCCTGGCATAAACTTGTGTAAAATTTGGGGCTTTCAAAGGTTTCGCCATTGAATGTGACCACTGCCTTGAAAAGAGGGAGAGAACACTGTCAATGAAACCGAGGGACTTGTCCATGGTTAGAAGGTTTTGAAGACGAGATCTCCCATCATGATCCATGTTGGCAAGAGCAACAGAGAGATGAAGAAGAATGGTTTAGAAGTTCAGGATCAAGTTTGGTTGTACGATCTGGAACCATTGGAACTGGTATGCCATTTAGGGCTACATCATCAAATACTTTGTACAATCTGAGTCTTCGTTGTGCATTGCCCAGGAGGACATTGTTGTCCAATACTTGATTTCTACGTCAATTGTGTTATAACTAAGTGAAATGAAGTGAGGTGTACGTGCTCATTCCGTCGGCCTCACACATCCTCCAAATTAAGTCACAAAAGTGAGATTGAGTTGTGCTTATATTTCTTGTTTGAAGGTGTGATGATAGTTATTCAAGTTGTGTGAAATGGTTGTGTGTATTGGTAAAAAATGATGATGAGATGTAAATGGACATGTGTAATGGGCTTGTAATATTGGGCATATGATTGGTGAGAGTATTGTTGATATTTTATGTACCTTATTGAATTGTTGTAGGGGGTGCATGATCGGTTGTACCCGACACCCCAGGTTATGGTCCAAATTGTAATGCTTAGCCATAGGCAAGCTAAATTCCTCAGGTTTGTTGTAAGCCCTATTAGTAAGGCATAAACAGGCATACATGTTGTAGCATAGAAGCACGTGTGATCACAGGATGTGATACTCTCTCATAGCAGAGAGGTTGTTGTATCAAGTTGTGGAGTTAACCACTGTGAGAGGTACGGGGGTGACAGGTGTACCCATAGCCTAAACTTGATAATGAATCGAAGAAGCGAGAGACTTCGATTCAAGGTGGGGATGTGAGATGGAAGAATCTGAAAGTATGAGACCAAGTTGTGAGTCTCAAAGTATGAAGGACCAAGTTATGTTTAAGGGAGAGCTTAACATTGATGGACTATGTAGCTGAAAACAATTCCTAGAGAACTAGCAGTTACAGCGGCGGATGACCCATGACCCATGTATTCCGGTAGATGGATTGTGTTTTATATGGACATCAATAATTATATGTAGGTACAAGGTATAATAGGAAGCAAAGAAAGTTCAAGGATGAAGCCCACACTAAAGAAAGAAGAAATCAGTATGACCAAGCACAAGCAAAAATGACTCAGTCAACAAGTATTCATTAAGGGGGTGTGTTAGAATATGTAATTCATACTTGTATTATTGGGCTAATGACCTGTTGAGGAGGTAGTTATAGTTAGATGACCTGAGAGAATAGGTCAAGTAGGTTGTTAGATAGTTGGTTGTGAGAAAGATTCTCTCCAACCAAGTCTCCTAGTTTGGTGTGTGGTTGAGATATTTGCTCAACCTCTTTTGCTATTATTAGAATAAGTTAGATCCGATAAAGCTCTATATAATGAGCCAATGTATTGTATAATGTATTCAGTAATCTAATAGAGATATGTAATCATGTCTATCTCATTTATTATTTACATAGGGTTGGAGAATTCCAAAAACACTATGGGATGAAAGAATCTGCCATCTTTGTGACACTAGGAGGGTTGAAGATGAAAAATTCTTCCTCCTAGATTGTGATGCCTATTCCCAAATTAGATCCCAATTTAAAAATATTTGCCACAATACAATCCTTCCTAACATCTTAAGTCATCAAAACTATGGTAATCTTGGAACGCTTATCTCAATGTTTTTTCTAACTTATATTATTAAAATTTAAAGATAAAATACTATATTATATTATTACCTTTGTTTGTGTCACAAATTTTACATCCAAAGGTGGTATTCGACCAAAACTATTACATCAAACAAGAATTATATGCCCCAAACCACTTTATTTAATTAAAAAAACCTTGAAATATATGCCAAAATAAAAAATAAAAGAACATTGGTGCTTTGATTATCATTGTTTTTTGGGAGCTATTTTAAAACTACTTTTAGTGTTAGTGTGAATGTTTTGTGATGAGTATTCTAAAAAATCATTTTTTTTTTGTCATTTTAGAAAAAATGGTGATACTAGTATCACCACTTTTTTTCAAGGTTTATTTTTTTAATTTTTTTTGTGTTGATGTAGTACACGATTTTTTTTCAATGAATTTTCTTGTTTCAATTTTTTTCTTTTATAAATGATATAGGCATTCAATTTTTTCATTGAAATTTTTTATTTCTTTTTGTTTTTTGGTGATTCAAATATCACCATTTTTTTTTTGCTAATGATCATATGTAAGGTTTTTAACTTTTCAGGAAAGAGATGAATAATCACTTACATCCCTCCTTAATTCTTTAGTTTTACAAAATGTAATGGAAACTTTACCCTCATACATACATATAATAATTTCATAAAAAAATTAAAAATAAAGAAGATG
Source organism: Picea mariana (assembly GCA_032191745.1). Taxonomy (NCBI): domain Eukaryota; kingdom Viridiplantae; phylum Streptophyta; class Pinopsida; order Pinales; family Pinaceae; genus Picea; species Picea mariana. Next base: position 436,303 of record JASDQU010736619.1, read on the forward strand.
ATTCTTTCCGTGATCCGGATTTTATGAGCAGAACGAAATGAATACAAATTATTAACAGGTGCATAACACAAAATAACATAGATAAAGCAAAACTGGTTTTCTATTCAATAAGGAAATAAGTTGAAACTATAAAATGTAACGGAAACAAGCTTGTTGGAATGGTGGCGGCTTATCTCTGAGAAGAGATGTGATAGTTGTGTTCATTCGTAAGAAGATGATTACAATGAGGCTCTGAAGGCCTTTTTACAATAAACAAGAATGCCCAAAACCCTAGACATCCAAAAACCTAACCTTGGGAGATGAAGAGTCAAAAGTCATGTGGGCCCCGTTTGGGTAAGTTAGTACATCAATTTCTCAGGGTCGTAACTTTTGCATACGATCTTCGTTTTGGGCGTATGATAGTCTGTTGGAAAGGTATCATCGAGGAGATTTATTTTCAAGGAAATATAGAAATAACTTCCATATTTCTCCCCGTTTTCCCAAAAAACATTGTTGAGGGCCTCAAAACAGCTCCGGAAGTGAAAAACTGTTAAAAATAGTAAATAACCAAAATTGTCAGAAAACTGTTTTGAGCTAGTTGAAAAAGGGGGTGGCCACTGATATCCACCTAGATCAATCCTCCATACTTAGGAAGAAATGGTCTCCATTGCGTTGAGTTCCCCCATTAGATGAAGAAATTTCTGTTGAATTTGGCCCCGGGTGAGCCACTTGCCTTGGTGCAGGAGTTGCCCTGCTTTGACGACTCGATAAAGCTGGATCCTTTACTATCGAGTGCCCTGGGTCTGTGTGTCCACAATATGATCATTGGATGCCTTTTGTATGCAGTCGGGGTTGAGATCTGTTGGTGTTAGTTGTTATGCTACTTCTGAGGTGTCCAATAATGGTGGTAAATAAGGGCGAAGGAGATCCACGTTGAACATTGGGTGTAGGCCAAGGAAAGGAGGAATGTTGAGCTCAAAAGAATTACCCCCCATGGCCTTGGTGATGGTGTATGACCCATAATAGAGTGGGTGAAGCTTCCGATGGGGTCTTGTAAGGCATTCTTTCTTCAAGTGCAACCAAACTTTGTCGCCCACCTGAAATTTATGTGGCATCCGATGTTGATCATGGTGCTGCTTGTACTTGTCATTGGACTTCTGTAGGATATCTTGAACCTATTGGTTGATGAGTTGGATCCTCTCAATGAACCGGGCGGCTTTGTTAACTTCAGTTGGAGCAGGAGATGAGACGATCGAGGTGACCGCAAGGGGAAGTGAAACATCTATGGGACCCAATGGTTGGAACCCCAACCCCACCTGAAAGGGGTTGTGTCTGGTTGAGCTATGCAAGGATCGGTTGCAACTATGTTGGACATAGGGAAGTCTCTCATCCCATGTGCGAGGCTGCTCAAAATTATACATGCAAAGGATATGCATAATCATTCAATTTACGACCTCGGTTTGGCCATCTGTCTCAAGGTGGAAGGCCGTGGATTTGGTGAGCTTGGTGTCTAGTAATGACCAGAGGCTCAATTAGAATGTGTTGAGAAATCCACTGTTCCGATCTGAGACAATGGTTTGTGGGATTCCAAAATGTACCCAGACTCGTTCAAAGAAGAGCTTGGCAATGGCCTCTGCTGTGATGCTCTTCTTGCAGGCAACCAAAATCGCCATCTTAGAAAAGCGATCAACAACCACAAAAACACAGTCATTTCCCCACTTGGTGGATGGGAGGCCCGACATGTAGTCCATTGAGATAGATTCCCATGGCCTTTCAGAAGTAGGAAGAGGGGTGTATAGGCCTTGTTTCTTAGTAGTCGGTTTGGCAATAGCGTAGGCAGTGCATGACCTGATATACTTGTTGACCTCCTGTTGAAGTTTCAGCCAATAGAAATGTTTCTGTAGCATTGCCACTGTCTTTTCGACGCCGAAGTGTCCTGCAACCTGATTGTAGTGGGCTTCCTAGATCATCTTCTCTCGCTCGCTTGATGGAACATAGATATGGCCCAGACGACACAACAACCCATCCTGAAGATCGAAATCATTGACAACTGCATTTGCACCCAACATTTGGTAGGTGATGGCGAAGTCTGGGTCTGTCTCATAGAGTTGGGGCCATCCAGAGGTCTCATGGACGCAAGAGTCTAGCACCGTGGTGATTGTCGCGACTAGCGGTCTGCTGAGGCAATTAACGACACAATTGGTGCTTCATGTTTTATACTTGATGTTGAGGTGGAATTGCTGCAAGTATGTGGACCACTTTTGATGGCGTTCATTCTGCAATTTTCCTTGTGTCTGCATGAATTGCAGTGGCTTATGATCAGTGTGGATGACTGTCCCCTTCCCAAGAATGTAATGTCTCCACTGGCAGCAAGCTTGCATAATGGAGTACATTTATTTGTCGTAAGTAGGGTACTTATAGACAACATCTGATAGTGTCTCACTATGCTAGTCCACTGGGTGGTCGTGCTGAGTGAGAACGGTGCCCACAACATAGTTTGAAGCATCTATCTCGATCTCAAAGGGTTGTTGCAGGTCTGGTGGTGAAAGTACTGGGATTGAGCACAAGCATTGCTTCAAATTATCGTAGAACGCTTGTTGTTGGGACCGGCCCCACGCAAATTTCACCTTACCACCACCCTTGGTTATATTGTTGAGGGCCCATGCAATATGGGAGAATCCCAACACGAAACTGCGGTAGAAATTGGCAAGGACCAAGAAGCTCTGAAGCTTAGCGAGTGTGGTTGGGCTGGCCAGTCATAGATGACTTGGATCTTGGCTGGATCCACATGTACGCCATGCTGATCAACAATGTAGCCCAGGTAATGGACCCTGTCCATGCCAAAGGAGCATTTTCTGAGTTGGCATATAGCTTGTGATGTCACAGGGTGTGCAAAACTTGTTGAATATGTTGCAAGTGTTTGGCCCAAGTCTTGTTATAAATGAGAATGTCATCCAGATACACCACTACAAAAGTATTGGTGAATGGTCGTAGGATATCGTCCATCATCCTCATGAAAGTAGCTGGAGCATTTGTCAAACCGAAGGGCATGACCAACCATTCAAAAAGGCTTTCTTTTGACTTGAAGGCAGTCTTCCATACATCTATCTGTTCTATCGGGACCTGGTGGTAGCCAGACTTCAGATCAATCTTACTGAAGTATTTGGCCTCCATGAGTTGATCAAGGAGTTCGTTGATTCGGGGAATCGGGTACCAGTTTCTGAATGTGATTTTATTAAGAGCCCAATAATCAATGCAGAGTCACTAGGTTCCATCTTTCTTTTGTACTAGCACAATTGGGCTCCCGCAAGGTGATGAATTGGGATGGATGTGCCCCTTGTGGAGCAACTCTTAGATCTGTTTCTTGATCTCCTCATTCTCTAATAGAGAGCGGCGATAGACTGACCCATTGGGAAGCGGTGCATCGGGGGTCAGATCGATGGGGTGCTTGACCTGGCAGTGCATAGGTACCTCGGTAGGTGAGGATAAGATATCTGAGTATTCTTCCACGGCCTTATCTACTTGCTTCTGCTCTGTGGAGAGGTCGGTTGCAGAGACCCTGGATGTGGTTGTGATCTTTCGCTTATTCTAAGAGCGAATCACGAAGAAGACAAACTTCCCCATCTGAGAGATGACCTTCCTACATTTCTTAGTAGAGATAAAGGAAATAGCACTAGGTGGGACTATCCTGTACAATTTCCTGTTCAAAGTAATAATAACACTACGAGGCCTAGACTCATATATAGCATGACATTTCCATAAATAAGGTTGGCCCAAAAGAACATCACAAACTTTGAGAAGAGCAACATCACACAATACCTCGTCTTTGAAGGGCTTGATGTCGTATGAAAATCAACATTGTTGGCTGACGCAGAGATCGCTTCCTTGGTGAAGCCATCCAATGATGTAGGTTTGTGGGTGTGGCATTGTCAGCAGGGCTAGCTGCTTGACGACCTCTACTGAGATGAGGTTCTTCTGGCTACCGCTGTCAATGATGAAGTGAAACGGGGTGCCTTTTACCCACATCTCTAAATGAAAGAGGCGCTCTCCTTCTTCTGGCTCGTCTGGTTCACCAAGATGGAGCTTGGTGGTAGCAACGGTGGCATTGGGTTATGCATCAATGATTCATCTTCCCCTTTCTGGTTCTAGCTCAGAGTTAGAACCCGCATCTAATTCAGAGGCTTTCACTTTCGCCACCAGTGACTGCTTTGAGCGACAGTCAGCAGTGTTATGCCAAGGGCTCTTATGGAAGTCACACCACTTCCCGATATCTTTTTTTGTCTTTCCAATGTCCTTCTTTGATTGCGGCTTGGACTGGTTGTCTTGATACTATCCATATTTTCTTTATTCTTTGTTATGTGGGTTGGGGCCACCCTTTCCTGGCTTTTGTTGTGAGGGGTTTCCAGGCCCAAATTCTCACATCTTTTGTTTGAGCTTCTGCTCGATTTTGACGACATATCGGTAGGTTGTGCCCAAGGATGAGATGTCAAAAAATTCCATTTCGGTCTGGATGTATCTATGCAGAGCATCACGATACTTGAGCACCAGATGTCACTCTAAATATTTGATACCCAACTTGGTGCGCAAGGTATGGAAGATATTTGTGAAATCTGGCACTGCTTGGTCTCTTTCTTGCTGCAGTGTGGTCCATTTGGTATACAAGTCACCATAACTTCCAACAGGGTAGTATTGTTCCTTAATAGCATCCCTGGAGGATTCCCAGGTGGTCATGACTATAAATAATGAGGTTTCCTCTATTTCCTTTTGCTCACAAAAAGTTTCCCACCAATCTTTGACATGGGGAACAACTTTGAGGAGCGCAAAAGTAATCTTTTCTCTATTCGAAAAGTTATGGATAGAAAAATACCCTTCTAGTAGATTCAACCACTTGTCTATAGCATCTGTGTCTATCTGACCTTCAAATATAGGAAAATCGAAGTTTATTTGTACCTTGAAGGGGGCGGTGCCTCCACTCGAAGAAGATGTGTCGCATGTTGGTAGCCGCCGAAGGATTTGCGCGAAACTATCCATCATCTCGTTCCTCTGTTGCATGAGGGCTTCCTCAATCAACAGTTTGAAAGGATCTCTTGTCTCATCATATTTATTTTCTCCTTCCATGAGAGGTCGCTTGGGCATGCGAGAGATTTTGTCCTCAAGAGAAACAATCTCGAGACCCAACTCTTTGTACTCCAACCTCGTTGGGGATATGCATTAAGACGACAAGGAGCAGACTGCTCTGATACCACTGATCCAAATTTTATGAGAAAAATGAAATGACTACAAATTATTAATAGGTGCTTAACACAAAATAACAGAGATACAGTAAAATTGGTTTTCTATTCAATAAGGAAATAAGTTGAAACTATAAAATGTTGTGGAAACAAGCTTGCTAGAATGGTGGCGACTTATCTCTGAGAATAGATGTGATGGTTGCGCTCATTCGCAAGAAGATGATTACAATGAGGCTCTGAAGGAATTTTTACAATAAACAGGAATGCCAAAAACCCAAGACATCCAAAAACCTAACCCTAGGAGATGAAGCGCCAAAAGTCATGTGGGCCCCGTTTGGGTAAGTTAGTACATCAACTTCCCGGGGTCGTAACTTTTGCATACGATCTCCATTTTAGGCGTATGATAGCCCGTTGGGAAGGTATCTTCGAGGAGATTCATATGAAATAAAATATCAAAGGAATTTCCATATTCTTCTCCTTTTTCACAAAAAACATCGTTTAGGGCCTCAAAACGACTTCGGAAGTGAAAAATTGCTAAAAATAGTAAATTACCAAAATTGCCAGAAAACTATTTTGAGCTAGTTGGAAAAGGTGGGTGGCCACCGATATCCACCTGGATCATTCCATTTAGCTGATTTTTATTTAATTTTGTGAAATTTTATGAAAGTACACAATTGTTTATAAAAACATGCAAAATTATGAAAAATTTCATGAAGGGGGCATGGGGTGATTTCCATTATATTCCCTAGTCCATGGATATTTTTCGTCATTAACCTCTCTCTATCCATGGTGAAAATTTCTTAAAATCACCCTTACCCTCTCACTTATTCTTGCTTGAAATTTCAACCAATTTTTTCCTGATTTTGCTTAATATGGTGTACCTAGGGAGGTACCCAAGGGAACAATGAATGTAATGTGGCCATATTCATGGAATAGGTCAACTTGGTAGTTGGTTGGTAACAAATAGGTCCACTAGGTAGTTAGAGGAAATAATGTAATAACAATAGGTAGTTGGCATAGGTCCCTAGGAATATTCATGACAAAATATGAATACACGTGAATATCATTGTATTTAGATATGTTGAATGTCAATTTATGCCTTGTGAAGTGATTCCTTCCATAAGGAGTATTTGTTGGTGTTACCCTACCTTAAGGGTTCTTTCTACATTCTTCTATCTATTATTTTGTGGATGTATTTTGGTATTTTTGAACTTAAGGACTCATTCTCGAGCTTAAGGATTTATCTTATGTTATATCTATTTAGGTTTCCTACAAGTGGTATTAGATGTCTTTCTTGGGAAAAAAAGGGAAGATTTTTTTATTTTTTCTTTTTGCAGTTTTTTCAAGGGAAAAAGAGGATAGAAGCATGCAAATCAATTTCTGAAACTTTCTTTGCAGCATCTGAAGAAACCAGTTGTATAGCTAAGTTCTTCTATAAAATTACCCAATTTCAAAATAAAATAATCCAAATTGGAGTCCTAGAAGTGGAAATAAATTGTTTTAGCTTCTTTTTTTGGTAATAGTGGTGCAGGTTGTAGACATTATATATTTTGATAGAACGCCTAGATTTTAGTCAAACCAATTCTAGTAGATGTAGAGTGGCCATGTAATTTCAATTGTGGTCATAATAGCCAATTAGAGAAGTATAATAGAAGTTATGATCATTTTAAATTAGTTGCCTCAAACCCTAGTTATGATCTATTGAGAGATTTCCCTTACAGATAGCGTGACATCAAAAGAGTTTATCATGGTCAAGAGGCTACTACGGTCAATGATGTGGTCAAAAGTGTGCCAAGGATATACACAGTTGTTGAGAATCGACAAGTAGACCACCAAGATTTTGTGGTGGAGCTGGAAGGTTTAATTACCAAGCAACCCATTTTTATTTTGAATGACCCTGGTTCTAATATTAGTTATGTTTCCCCTTAAATTGTTGAAGCATGCTCCTTACAAAGAAAGAAACATGCAAAGGAATGGTTGGTTCACTTGGACACAAGGGTTGAGAGAAAAGTGGCAAAGGTGATAGAGGCATGCCCATTTGAAATGAGACTACCTACTCATGAAGCCTTGAATATCCTACCCCTAGGATCATATGGCGTGATGTTAGGCATGGATTGGTTGGTTGTTCATAAGGAAAAAATGAATTTTTACAGTAATACCTTATAATGTGAGGATGAAAAAGGCAACACGGTGGTGTTGCAAGGAATTTAGAAGTTGATCTCAATTATAAATATATCAACATTGCATCTTAAGAAATTTAGTCAAAAAATATGTCCCTTGTATGCAATACAAGTGCTCAACATAGCAGGAAGTAAGGAGCTAAAGGTTGAGTATAACCTAATGTTGTGGGAATTTAATTCAATGCATTTCGAGAGGAGGTACATAGAATTCCTCCTAGGTGAGATCTCGGGTTTTCAACAGATCTTGTTCTCGGAGTGGTACCAGCATCAAAAGTACCCTACAAAATGAGTATGCCCGAGCTGGTGGGGTTAAAAGTGAAACTAAAGGAGATGATGGATAAAGGGTATGTCAAGATGAGTGTATGATTCAAAGTAGACCATTATATTGTTTTCCATCTATCTCAATCCTTTCAAAGTGGAAAAATTGGAGGATTCATCTTGTAGGGCCATTTTAGTGGCAAGTCCCAGTTTCAAAAATTGGGGTCTAGAGCATTTTGGGGCCATTTTGAGGCATTAAACAGTATTCTTTTTGGTTCTAGTTTTCAAAATGTTTTCACATCCCCTTGACATTTTTTTACACTTCTATTCCTTTCCAACGGTGCATATCGTGCATCAATTGGAGTTCGTATGCAAAATTTATGCCTCCCGCAAGTTGACCTATCGTGTTGGCCACCATGGTACAAGAGGATGCCATGTCAACCCCCATTACTCATGCATATGAGGATAGCCACGTGAGGAATTTCAAGAAAATTACAGAAGGTTCAAAATCTACCACAATTGAGGGTTGAGGAAGTCAAAAACCTACCCCTAGATGGCTACCGAGCTATGTTAAATACCGAGCCACTAGGAGGAAAAGGGGTTCCATTCTATGCTATTATATTTTGTTCCATAGCATAGTAGAACAACTGGGACTGAGAAATTAGAGATAATAACAGATGGGGTTAATGTTTTATAGCAACCTAACATGCCATAGGTATTAGGTAACTCCATAGAGAGTGCCTTCTCCTTTGTACTTGCATTATTTATATACTAGAGAAAAGAGAGTAGAGCAACCTCACCTTCTAGCTGGGTTTTCTCCCATAAGGGTTTTCCAAAGGAAATATTTGTGTTATCTTTTGTATGGTGAGTGATTGTACTTTACTTTTCTCTATTTTTAACATTTTATCTATTTCATGCATAAGACAAAAATCGGTAACTAAATATTTTGGAATCTAAGGGAATTTAACCTTCACAATGTAGATTTCAGTTTTATTTATCAGATTGGTTGTTAGGAAAAATGTTGGAAACTACTTCTAGAGATGAATCCAAAGAACCGCAAGAAGGATGGAAAGAAAAAGAACCTTCTAGCCACATATTCAATCAATTATGTTGAAAGTAGCTCATATGTGGATGAAAATATTGTTTGTACATCTATGCAAAAGGAGGTGAATCTGAGTAGATTTCATCACCAGGAAGAGAAGGAGATGACCAAACTCTTCCACATCAAGATATAGGTCAAGAAGACCAAGATAGATGCTCTATTCGACTCTGGTTCATAGGCTAATCTCATAGCAACGGATGTGGTCAGCAAGCTTGGATTGGAGGTTCACAATCATCCTAGACCCTATCCATTAGGTTGGGTAAACAAGGATGCAGAGATCAAGGTAACAAAGAAATTCATTATTAAATTTGTTGTAAGTGTTGATTTATAGATGAAGTAGAATTGGACGTAGTACCACTGAACGTATGTGGAGTAGTGTTTGGAATCCCCTACATGTATATGAGATATGTTATCTTCATGTGGAGAGCCAACCAATACCATCTCATCAAGGATGGGAAATCCTTCATCATCAACGTGCACAAAGGAAAATCAAATCTTTCACTGGTAAGTGCCAATAAAGCTAATAGATTGATCAGTTCTAGAAATAAATATGTTTTGTTTTTTCTAAGAGGAAATCAGCCTAGTGAAGAGTCATTAAAAGTAAAGACATCCCTGGAAGGGTGTACTAAGGAGGAAAAAAATGAATTGGAGCAGTTGCTAAAGGAATACATAGAAATGTTCAAGGAGCCTAAAGGGATACGAACTAAGAGGGAAGTAGATCATGAAATCCAATTATTGTCAATATCCCCCTTTCCAAATATTGGGTTGTATAGATAGTTTGTTCTAGAAGAAAATGAAATAAAGAAGTAGTTGCAGTAGTTGTTGGAGTAGGGTGTGATTCAACCAAGTACGTCACTTTGTAGGTCACCCATCATAATTATTCCCAAGAAGGATGGGACTTGGAGAATGTGTATCGATTATAGGGCATTGAACAATATTACATTGAAGAATCAATGCCCTCTTCCAAGGATCGATGATCTGTTGGACCAGCTACAACATGCCAAGTACTTCACTAAGATGGATTTGAAATCATGATATCACCAAGTACAAATAAAAGAATAAGATACCTAGAAGAATGCATTCAAGACAAGAAAAGGTTTGTATGAGTGGTTGGTCATGCCATTTGGGTTAAATGCAATGCACCTACATTTATTATATTAATGAATGATATTTTACGCCCTTATCTAGATTCATTCGTTATTGTTTATTTGGATGATATACTAGTTTATAGCACCACTTGGGAGGAGCACATCTCACATCTTATGTAGGTGTTAGAGACTCTAAAAAAGCATCAGTTGCTAGTCAATCTCAAAAAATGTGACTTTTCTCATCAATGTTTGGTGTATTTTGTTAAGCCCTAATATTGGCTCATTACCCCTTAATTGGGGCATATTATATTAGTAATGTTATTTTATTTATGTCAGCTTTAGGCCATTAGTTTTAATTATACCTCCTAGTCTCCTATATATACCAA
>JASDQU010736619.1:462279-473731 GCA_032191745.1 Picea mariana
GAACTTGCAATCTATTAACCAACTAAATATTGATAAAATTTTGTTTGCAACTAGGGTTAATAGAAACAATGACATTTTCTTTATGAATACAACCATGAACTTTTTTTCCAGTAGAAAAAATTCCTCAATTATATTATAAAAAATATAATGTGTTCTCATAGCAAGTACATCGGCAGAGTGATCATTGTCAAGTAAATCTATCACACGAAAAAAGTTCAAGCATGCCTAATTTGCTGACAAGAGATCAGACTCTAAAAAAGAAGCAAACAATCGAAAATATACATCAGATCTTAACAGAGTGAGAAGAGAATTTATGAAAGAAAAAGAGAAAAAGTGGCTGCAAATGTTGCCGGAGATTGCAAACAAAGCGTGCCTTTCGTCCTAAAAATTTTGTATAGTATGAGTGGGGCCCTCATGACCATCCAACCAATGATTGAAATAAAGCACACATGCTTTACTCTGTAATGGAGTCTTTGATAAAATATTTGCTTCCTTGTTATACTCTCGGGAGATGTGTGTGAAAGATAGTTTCTTGAAATGACGCATGAGCGATCGGATTCTATCTTTCCAAGTCAAGAGTGTGATGGTTTGTAATTTACCCTGATGATTCAACCAGTCTATAATAACTCTAGAATCCTCGATCAAGTGTAGGCTATCTATGTTTAGCCTAGAAGCCAAGAGAAGGGTTTCCTAGGCACCCAAAAGTTACACCCTTGTGTTGGTGCCTGGGCCGCAACAGAGAGTCCACCTGTAAGTAGAGTTTTGACTGGGATTTATCATCCCCCCTGCACCACTCAGAGATCCATTTTGTTGTGATGCATTGTCAAACCACCATGTCTAAATTTTGTGGAGGGAGGCTTGAATAATAGCATTTTTTTTTTTCAGTGTTGAGGTACATGTCTTTTGAGATATGAAATAGTCCCAGGGATTTAAATGCTACAACACTGGTGGATGGGTTCTTGTTTTCAAAAAAGTTACAATTTCTAGACAGCCAAATATACCAATTTACCAAAGGAGTAAGAATTTTGTAAAAATTTTCAGAAGTAGTCCAATGGTCCATGTAATCAGAGGTTGAAATGCCAGTCCAAACTATTTTTAAGTTGTTGTCCTGAGTTACTTTGTCCCATACTAGGCGAGTGAACTGGCATTGAGTAAATATATGGTCAACAGTGTCTTCACCCCTGAAGCAGAGTTGACATATATTAGGTCTGGTCCATCCTTTTTTCTGAAGAAAATCTCAGGTGGGGATTTTGTTTTTCAATGTGAGCCAGGTAAAAATCTTAATTTTAAGTGGGAATTTCCATTTCTAGAAATCGTTGAGCCAACCGGTGATATTGTTGGGCCACTCTGCATTTGCAATCACAGAATATATATTTTTGACAGAAATGATGTTGGTGTTGTCTCCTCCATCCCACACCATGTGGTCCTCTGTATTATTAAGTGTCATTCCCGTGCGATTGAGATTAGTACAGAAATTGTCCCAATTTGCTACCAAATCTGGTGGGAGCTCTAAATCACGACTTGTTTTCCAAAATGATGACTGTGTTCCAGGATCGCTGGGTTGGCAAGCTTGATATATGAAATATATGTTTTGGGAATTTAAATGAGAGATTAATGATGGTGAGAGGATAGAAGATTTACCAAGTCCGATGATGCGGTCTATGCCAGTGATTATGGTGTGGCTGGATCCTAGAATCCAGCAAATCCCTTTTGTAATCTAGTGCGCTGACTTAGTGATGATTCTCCAAGTCTGACAAGAATTCTAGCAGGTGGAAGACTAGCTCAGATCCAGGTAGCAATGGATGAGAATGGTAGATATTTATCCTTTATGATGGCACTCCAAATGCCACTATAAGTTAAGGCACGCCATAAAGAACTTGCAGCCAGTGCTTGGTTAAATTTGAAAATGTTCCTAATCCCCCAGTTGCCTTTGGATTTTAGTTTTTCTATCGATTCCCAGTTGTAGAGGTGAATTTTATGTTGATCCTTGCTGCCTACCAGAGAAACCTATAGGTGAGTTCTCTGAGTTTATCCAAAACATAGATGGGTATGGCTGCAAGCGCTATCCAGTAAATTAGTTGGCCCTCAAGGACAAATTTTATAAGTGTGTAGTGGCCTCCAATGGTGAGCCATCTATTGCACCAGTGGCTCACTCTTTTTTCCACCTTTCTAATTAACCAGTCCCAATCTGATGCCTTTTATTGATCTTCCTTAATGTAGTATCCAAGGTACTTGAAGCCAGTGGAGAGGTGGACAAAAGTGTGGGGAAAGATGGTCTACAATAGTTCTATGTTTTGAGAAGTTATGTTGAGGAAGTGAAAGTTGACCTCATCCAGTTTATTTGAAGGCTCGAGGCAGAGCAGAAGATTTTCAAGATTTTAGAGATTTCCCTCCATTTAGTCAAGTTGGCATTTGTCAAAATGAGGACATCATCGACAAAGAAGAGGTGTAGGATTTTTATTAATCTTGAAACTTTTATCCCTGTGATCCTACCTTCAGCTTGGCTTTTTTTCAATAGAAGACTTAGTCCTTCCATGGCCAGGATGAATAAGAGCGAAGATAGTGGGCAGCCCTGTTGAAGACCTCTGCCACTGTGGAAGAAAGTAGAGGGTTCTCCATTTATGAGAACTACAAATTTTTCACTGGTAACGCAACTCATTATCCAATTTCGGATGTTTTGTCAGAAGACAAACTTGATTAAGATCAATCTGAGAAAATCCCAGTCTATGCAATCAAAAGCCTTTTTAAGATCAAGATTGAGTATGAGGGAAGGAGTGTTTTTTTCCTTTATACTGTGTAATCATTATTGTGTGGAGCCAACAACAACAAGAATTTGTCGACCCTTTAAGAAACCAAGTTGTTCGGCTAACAAGGTTCGCGAGAGAATAGGTTTGATCATGTTTTCAATTATCTTTGAAATGAGCTTGTAGCAAAGATTGCAGAGGGAAATTGGTCGAAAGTCATCAAAGGTTGTCGGATGATTTGATTTTGGTATAAGGGTAAAAAAAGTAGAGTTTATTTACTCAGTGATATTACCATGTAATATAGAATATTCAACAACTTCCAAGAGTTTTGTCCCCACCAAATAAAAAAAGTGTAGGTAGAACTCCACAGTCCAGCTGTCGGGTCCTGGGATTTTGTCTAGAGCAAAATATTTTAAAGCAATCTGGATTTCTTGTAATGTGCAGGGGTTGTCCAGGGAAGAAGAATCCTCAGAGTTGACCGAGTTTGGGAATAGCTGGGCTACATCAACCTATTCTTGATGTGTTGTTTTTTATTTTTCCTCATAGAAATATTTTAAAAAGCAAGCAGCTACATCCTCAATAGCCTATTGTCCATTGTGTAATGTTCCAAATTCATCCAAGATATCCCAAATATGTTTATTATTTCTAGAGTTTATTTCATATATATGGAAGAACTTGTTATTAAGGTCACCACATTGTACCCATTTTAATCTACACCGCTGATGCCAAAGGGCTTCACCAACAAGCAACAATTTATTACTCTCGGATTCAAATTATTTTAATTGTTGGTGTCTATTCCCATCAAGCCCATCCAAGAGATCTATATGATGTAGATCCTTTATGATAACCTCCAGTACATGTAATCGATGTGCAACAAATTGCCTATGTTGAGAAGCCCATACTTTTATTTGTGCTTTGAGTTGTTTTAGCTTCCAAGTAATACGATGTTGTATTCTTGTTTCACTCTGGAATTTTGGATCGTTCCACATAGCAAAGACAATAGCATTGAAACCTTCCTCTGTTATCCAACACAATTTTAGCTTGAAGGGTGATGAGATACGAACTGTGAAGTTCCAAATTGCATGTATGTTGGGGCGTGGTTGGAAACAAAAGGAGTGTCCACCCAGGTTCGAATCCGATTGTCCAAAGAAAGCATACTTTCAGATATATAGAATCGATCAAGTCTCTTTGATATGGACGCCGGACCCACTCTACCATTGTGCCGGGAAGGAGCCAGAATATCCGGTTGTATGTCTATCATATCATGAGACAGAAAGATATCAATGAAGAAATCGGCCAGTGGGTCCTTGGCCACTGAGTCACCCCACACTTCACTCAAATTGGTAGTAAAATTTAAATCTCCTACGATGATCAAATTTTGAATGTCAAGGAGTCTGTGGAGTTCCACTTTGTTCCAAAAGGTTGTCCTGTGTAGACAAGGGCCATAAATGTTGAGAAAATTAATCGATTTGTTGTTCCATTTTCTATTTCCAGTGAGAATTATTCCTCCATAGCACAAGTAGGGTGCTAGATCAAATTTTGTGGAGTCCCATGCAGTGGCAAGACCTCCAGATTTACCCAATGAGTTGACAATGCAAGTAATCCAGTCAGGGAAGAACTTGTTGAGGAAGAACCTAGATTTATACCCATCTACCATTTTTTCTGTAAGAAAATGATGTCTAGGGGATGACGGGTGATTATTCTTCTGAATGCGGAGGTTTTTAGGGGTCCTCCCACCCCTATTATATTAAGGGAGAGAATGATCATTATTTGGCACGCGCTAGGGATTTGATACCTCTAAGCACCCCAATATCAGTTGATTATGAAGGAGAATATGTGTTGGATGATGTGTTATGTGCCTCTTTGCATCAGACACTTCTTGTTTTTATAGGCGAGTGAAAAAATACAAAGCCTCTAGACCAAGTGTGTTCTTGTTCTTGAGCCAGTTCAATAGTTGTTGAATGGTTTGAAGTCCCCTCCGCAGGAGGTGTCTTGTGTATTGATTTCCCCAGGTATGCTAGCAGAGGGATGGGTGAGAGGACTGCTTTGTATTATGGGAGAAGTGAATCCAACATGTCAATGAATGAGTTTTCCCTTGGCTGGGATTCACTGGTGCCTGACATATATTGTAAAGAGTCTTGTACAGTGGTTACAGAGTCATGGCACTTAGACTCCAAAGTAGTAATGGGGGTTGAGTTTGGAGTGGTTACCCTTGACGTGGAGGCCCTAGTAGTTTCAAAAGTTGAAGGAGCAGTGGTTGTGGTGAATGTGCTAAGGGAGGTAGGAATAGTGTCTATTGCTAGAGGAGAGCTTAGGTTGGAAGGTGTTGAAATTGTATGTTTGTCTAGGGTGGGAATCAAAAGAGGGGAAGTAGGCATAGCTAGTATATCTTTCATAGGAAGTGAAGGGGGGTGGTCTGTATAGGTGGCGAGATGGGGGGTGTCAAAGTAAGGGAGGGGTGCTTATAGAGACTGCATATGGAAAGGTGTTGTGGGGGGTTTACCAGGTAGTGTGTAGGTAAAGGAAGGTCAAAACGGGGTGAGGATGCATCAGGCAGCCGAGAAGTAGCTAAGTCCAGATAGTTTAATTCCCAGGAGGAAAGAGAGTTAAAAAGAGGAGGGTAGATGTATTTGAGCTTACCAGTAATTGTGCTAGTATCAACTATGTCTTTAGAGACTGGAAGGTTCAGATAGAAAGGGTGAGTATTTGCAGTTGGAGAGTCCATCCTACTGGCCAGGTTGAGCATGGTTTCCTCAACTTGTTCCTCTTCAAAGTGACTTGTGCAGGAATTTCTGAGATGTCCCATTTTCCTACAGAGTGTGCATCTGAAGGGGATGCCAATATAGTCCATCTTTTTTCTGATGAGATGACCTCTCCATTCAATTCGATATTCTCTAAGAGTACATTGTGGATATCTATCTCCACCAAGAATTTTTCCATTTTCTTATCTGAGCTTTGTAGATATTGGGGCTACACAAAGATGTAGCATCCCAAAGCATTGCCAATGGACTCAAGTGATTTTTGTTCCAGAAATGTAATGGGATTCCTGGAAGGAGGACCCATAAGTGCATGTGTCTGAAGTAGTCATGTGAAGGGTCGAAGTTGGTCCGCCAACGTTTGAGCATAAGGCTACCCCCATCCAGTATTTAGAGGCACTCAAGAATGTAGGAGGAGTCCTCTGGTGATTTGAAATGAAAGCAAAGCTATCCACGAATCAGATGGGTGATCTCCAGGTCATATCCCAGCAATGGCCACCAGTTTGTGTGCACCCAAGGAGTGATTTCAGATTGACAAAGATTCTTATAGGAGATCTGTCCCACTAATGCATAGAGACTGAGGGAGACAAAGTCCTCTAATCCAATATCACCCCCTAGCACCATTTTTCTTTTTTTGTTTTTTGTAGCCCAAGCTCTCGTGTATGGTTTTTTAGCTCCTAAAGATCTTCCACCCATTGGATGATAGTGTGAAGTTAGACGAGTAGTTCTCCTCTGTGTCGCTGGAGTTAAACCACTATGAGGGATATGAGGGAGCGTAGGTGTAGGAAGTAGTGGGGAAAGTGGTTCAGTGTCTGTTTGAGTTGTGGTCGGGGGTGAAATCTAGTGAGACGGGTTAGTAAGAGAAGTTGTATGAACAGTGGGTTATGTAGGTATAGTTTTCGTTGGAAGTGGTTGGTAGGAAGAGGGAGAGAAGTGAGGTTTTGGGAGTCAGTGGAGGTAGGACAAAAATGGGAGGGCCCAGTCACAGTGTGTGATCAAGATGCTAGTGTGTCCGTCATGGAGAATAATCCCTCACTATTGCAGAGGGCCTCATCAACAGTGCCCATTAGCATGATTACTTCTTTCTCCATAATTGTGAGTATCGAGGAAGAGGTAGTATCTCTGGGTTGCTTGATAGTGTGTGGCAGAGTGATAATGTGATGGCAGGAGAAGTGCAGAGTGTTCAAACTAAAGCAAGTAGGGGTTTGTGCGAAGAGAAGTGGAAAGAGAGTAATGGGGAGTGAGGACACATGATGCGAAACATGGTCCACAGGTCTATCTAGGATGGTATTATTGTTTCAGGGTGGTGTGTAGCAGATAATGGTTTCTACCTGGTTCAACCATGGCCGTTGTTCTTCTACTTAAAATATTCTGAGCATGTATTTATGCAAGAAAATAAACTCTTGGTGATGTATTTATCCTTACTCTTTGTACGAGACCACTTGCCTAAAAGTAATTTTTCAAGTGCTTCCTCAGAAAGTGACATCCACTCAGAATGGTGAAATGATTTCCACCATATGAGAGCATCACCTTTGAAACCCCAGTTTACAAAAGATTTCCACTGACCTTTCCATAATGACTTGTGAGATTGTATAAATTATTCGATACTAGGGCCATCATCTCTTCCAGTAAAAAATACCATGCTTGGAATAAATCTTCAAAAAAAACCAGGGTGTAGAAATAACTTACAACAGAAAATCACGGCTTTTTCTGGAAAAATCCTAAAAAACTGTTGAATTTAAAATGCTCATAAATTTACTTCTCGGACTCCGTTTCAGCTGATTGTTTTTTTGAAAATGGGTATTTTTCCAAGAGGAATTAAAATATCCATTTTGTTTTTGTAAATTAAGCTCATAAAGCTTCATATCTGAACCTAAAGTGATCCACCCTTTTCTTTTCCTAGAAAAAATCTAAAAAAATTTCAAAAAAATATTACCTTCATTGGCCAAGGAAAGTACTCTGATACCACTTGTTAAGTACCTGAATAGATCTAAATATAAATCTCAAAATAGATCCACAATATCAAGAAGATAATCCAAACCATTGACCAAAACACTAAACACAAGAAATAGTCAAAACCCTTGAGGTAGGGTAACACCACATATTAATCCTTAAGGAAGGATAACACTCCTCAAGAAATGTTTGATACATTCACAATATTCTTCACTATGTTTCATTACATTGCTTACACTTATTTATATATCTCTCTCTATCTCCTAGGAACCTTCTAGAGAGCCTTCTCACATTTATTACATTTAACTACCATAGTGGGCCTTTATTAATATAGTGGACATAGTCCATGTTACATCGAATGCCCATATTCTCATATATTAAATGACTTCCACTAATAATACATAACCACATTCCCATTGGGTACCTCCCTAGGTAGCCCATATTACCTCCCTAGGTATACTACAATGATTGTACTTTATTGTTCTCTATTTTATGTATTTTATCTATTTCATGCATAAGCAAAAAATTAGTAACTAAATATTCTAGAATCTAAAGGAATTTAACCTTCATAGTGTAGATTCCAGTTTTATTTATTAGATTTGTTGTGATGAACTGTTCTAGTGGAATATCCATGAAAGTTTAAATATCAGTGTATCCCCATGGGGATCACCTGTGTTTTTTGTGAAGAATAAGGATGACACATTGTGATTGTGTATTGACTACTGAAAATTGAATAAGATGACCATAAAGAACAAGTATCCATTTCCGAGGATTGATGTTGTTTTTTATCAGCTCACAGGAGCTACAATTTTCTCTAAGATTGACTTGAGATCTGGATATCACCAAATCTGTTGGCATGTTTACAGGAAGAGTGTGATTTTCATTGATGGAAAGAACAGCAGCGAACCAAATCTCGAGAGAGAAGAAGACAAGAAAGCTTAGAAGAGATAGCGGTTTCCAAAAGTGCAGACAAGGTCCAAGAGACGAACTCGCAAGAGGAGCAAAGGTTGAGACCTGTGAACACTTATAAAACCTTCTAAGTTGGAGAGATCAAAAGCTCAGGAGGAAGAGCGACAATGGTCGTTGGATCACCGATCCAGAGGACCAACAACCGTCATATTGAATTAATGGAAGGATAGGATAAGCGGGGCAAAACGATTGAGAATTTGATCATCCGAATTTTCGTCATCCGTCGGATTGATTTAAGTGGAAGGATAGGATACACAAGGGTTGAGATCTAAGATCTCGATCACCCAAATTTTCATTAGTCGTCGGATCGAAATAAATGGAAGGATAGGATAAGCAAAGATGGAGATTCGTTGGATTTAATCGAAGGCAAACCTACATCGCAGACAAATCGAGTCGTTGATCTAATATATTGATCAATGAACAACATTCATTTTGGGTCTAAATATGTGAGGAGGTTATGCTCAGGAGAAATCACTTCGAGAGTTTCAGTTTGAGATTTAAAATTCCCAAATCTCGAAGAGCCAAAGTAAATCTCGATCGTCAGATCATCTAAAATAGATCTCAGTCATCAGATCATCCAGAGTAAATCTCAAGCATCAGATCATTCGAAGTGCATCTGGGTCGTCTGATTCAGAAGAGATGTGGCATAAATTTGTGTACTCTGAGTAAAAACCCAAAGTAAGCCTCAACTGTTTGATTCAAGGACATGTGGTAGACCACGTCAACAAGGACATGTGGCAGACCATGTCAACAAGTACATGTGGCAGATCATGTTAGAAAGGAAATGTGATAGACCACATCAGCAAGTGACACATGGAAACCACTCAGCCCATGCCAAGTCAACAGGTGATGTGTGTAATGATACATCACTACGGGAGATTTGCTTCAAGATTTTCACCACCATCAAACGACAAAAGCTATGAAGTCTCGAAGGCCGAAGTCGTGAAGATATGAAGTGTTGAAGGAACGAAGTCACGAAGGGCCGAAGTGTCGAAGAGACAAATTCACGAAGAGCCGAAGTGCCAAAGGACTAAGGTCCCGAAGTCTCGAATGCCAAAGACCCGAAGAAGACCCTGGTCGTTGATCGCCAGGAGGGGTACGTGTCAGAAGATTACACATTCTGGGGAAATACTTCGGGAAAACGCGAAGGAGAAAGGTTTGAAATCGTCGAAGCCCGAGAAGCTGAAGTAGTTAGGAGTTGTTGATCTATGAGAGGACATGTGTCACTAGTTCGCAAGCTCTGGGTAAAACGCTCAGAGGGAAGCTGAACAAGGAGAAACTGAAATATGAGAATGTCAAAGGGAAAAGTCCCGGAGTGAAGGATAGTTGTTGGATTAAAGAGGACAAATGTCAACAGATCTTCCATTTCGGAAGATATCCAGTCAGAAGAAATGAGAAGTTGAGATTTGAAATCTCTAGATTCCTGAGACCTGAAGGATATCTTAACCGTTGATTCGAGAGGGACACGCGTCAGTGGATTGTCAACTCTGGAAGATTAACGTACGGAGGAAAGCGAGGTTTGAGATTTGAAATCTACGAAGTCTATAGATCCGAAGGAGATCTCGACCGTTGATCTGAGAGGGACACGCGTTAGAGGATTGTCAACTCTGAAAGATTAGCGTACGAAGGAAAGCAGGGTTTGATATTTGAAATTTCCGAAGCCCAAATCAAGAAATAAATCACATTCGTTGAGTTAGGAAGGTTAGATCTAATCCGCAAATCGTGAAAGAACAAATCTGAACCATCCATTCAGGAGCACCGTCAATATCGTGAGATTGATGGTCCCATCTCATTACGGGGATTGAATATGCAAAAAATTTAAAAAGTTGAAGGCGGGCTGCAATTGAAACCATGGTTTTAGAGAAAGGACACATGGAGGCTCGAGGTAAATTGTGGGGAAAAAATTAGTTTGATTCAAATGACCTTTGGATGCGCCCGCAATCGCGTGGTCACATGAGATCATTGCCCAAGGTCATATCGATAAATGGAGCTAGCGCTCACTAGACCAAGATCGAGAAGCGCCTTTTGAATAGGTGTTTGGTCACCACCGGTGGTCACATGAAGGAAGGGGATTAGAATCCAAAGAAGCCAAAAATGACTGACTGTAACTACCAGAGAAGACGAAGAGTTGGGACTACCATAGAAGCTAAAGAATCTCAGGATAACACCCGCTAATCATGAACAGGTTCAGGATAACTGCCAGAGAAGCCAAAGATTCTTGGGATAATGGCCACTGATGATGAACAGATTCAGAATAACCACCAGAGAAGATGAAGAGTTTGAATGATGATTAGGCAGAGAACTTGGCATGAGTAAGACATGCAGAACAGAGAAGATGCTGATATTTTTCGATAGTTATGCATGTGGGCAGGAAGAGAGGCGATGGTAGTACTTGAAGTGGATATCAAAGATGCATTGTATAGAATGCAGAGGCAACACAGAGCATAAAATGAAAAAGAGAAGTTGAACAGATTAGTGTCTTGCGCAGGAGGAAAAAGAGCAGAGAATAGAAGCAGAAAGATGCAGAAGCAAAATAGAGGATAGAATCTGAAGAAGGCAGAGGAGACATGGAGTTGTAACAGACCATATCAGAGACAGAGCAAGTAAGTAAAGTTTTTTAAGATTCAATCAAGGTGGTAGGGTGGTGCTAGGGAGGATTGCAGTCCTCTAAATTCTAGTTGGTGCTAGAAGATATTCTGGGAGTTGGTGCTTCCATCTAGTGGGTGCTAGAGAAGCCTGGGAGTTGGTTCTTCCATCTAGTTGGTGCTAGAGAAATTTGAGATTTGGTGATATCTACAAGTTGTAGCTTGCTATCAGAGGTTGTAGCCTCATATTTGAGTTGGAGCTCAAAGATTATGATGTACATGAAAGTTGGAGCCTGATTGACATCCTAAGAAGAAGAGGTTTTCACCCTTTATGGGTTTCCTCAGGAAAATCGGTGTCTCTGTGTATTCTGTGTGATTGATCATTGTATATATATGCATGTTAAGTTATCAACAGCAAATTAAATAATAATCTAGAAAGAATCCG
>JASDQU010736620.1:6462-51742 GCA_032191745.1 Picea mariana
GCTTTGCGTCCGGATACGTAATGATCTCATGTTCAACAATTTTCGGATCGATGCCTAGCATTTCTTCATAAGGCCAGGCAAAAACGTTGCGGAAATCTTTGAAAAGATCTGTGTAAACCTGAATCTCTTCGGGGGAGCAATCCGCTCCGACGAAGACATTCTCTACGACGACGGGGGTTCGAGAGATATTGATAGCTATCGTTTCAGCGATAGTCGCCATATTGTCCTCAGCATAAATACCCTGTGTAGCCAAGAGGTTAATGGGACAAGGCTGGTCTCCCGTCATGGTGATAGTGAATTCTCCTGCTTCGATTCGGTGTAACTCCGGGAGGAAGTATGATCTGTGATGAAGATCTTCCCAGGGTTTGTCTGGACCAGTCATTTCTTCGATTATGGCTTCGTCAGAAGGCAAGACTAAGTCTAACGAATCAGTGTCGACAAGAGAATCCTAAGCCCAGATAGGCTCGAGGAGTGGATCCAACTCTGGTGCGAGAATCGGATCCGGAGTAGCTGAATCTTGCTGGACCAAAGAGTACGCTACTTCAGTGGCCGACAAGGGCGTGGCCATTCTAGCTGGCCCTGTCTCATCCATTGTGGCTGATGGGGAAGGAAGAGTCCACGGATCCTGAAAGTAAGTCGTGCGAAACGACGAAATATGGAAAATCTCAGCCTTGTGGTGGTTCGATATAAACTTGACATCGCCTTGAGGAGGTGGGTAGTCGAAGGTACCCATCAAAGATGGGCACAAACCAACTCCTATGTTAACGACGCCGGCTTGAGGATTATCTACCATGGGAACCGTGGATGCCCTCAAGGCTGGGTCAGGCCGAGAGAAGGACAATTGATCAATAGTCACTATCCAGCCGTCATGTGGAAACAGTAAGACTCAGAAAACTGTAGCAACCACCGCTTGCATTGCATAAGTCCAACTACGACCTAACAGAAGATTGTAATCGATGGGGGCATCGACTACCTCTACTTCGATGCACACGGTCTTCCCCCCTAACTGCACCGGGAAAGAAGGAATGATGCCATGCGGTCGAAAAGAACGACCATCGAACGCGGTAAGAAGAGTAGGTGACAGAGACAACTCAGGTTGGCCAATGGCTTTCCAATAGGCTAACGACATAACGCAAGTTGACGCGCCCTCATCTACCACCGTGCGGAAGATATTCCGTGTAAAAGTTTTCGTGGGATGAGCCACTACTATCTGGAATGCGACGTGGTAAGGAAAACGAGGTTTCAAGTCAGTCGTATCTAACATGATGGTTCCCGGGTTACAAGTCTCAGTAGAGCCCAAAGAAATCAACAAGGCTTTCCTCTGAGCAGGGCAACTTTAGAGGACCTCCAAAGCGGACATAGCACAAGGGGTTTGTGACAAATCTTCCACCACAGAGTAGTTCTGGGCGGCCCTTGCATTTGGATTATGAGAAGCGCGTTTAAACGCACCTTTTGGGATGCGAGTCATTGTTTCACCTAACGTCTTCTCGATTTGTAAAGGAAGAGATGGGATCTCGGCTTCTTTGCCCTTCTCAGAGGTGCTTGGTTTGCTATAATCGCGAGCTCTAGTCGCTATGAAAGCATCACTTTTCATCATATATACGTTCGCGGAAGATGAATTATTGGGGGGAGGGCAGTGTTCGTGGTTGCCTCCCTCCGTACTTGCAGAGGCTTGAGTTAAATTTTGCCCATGTTGAAAGGGATTAGTCAACACGAATTGTTGTTGCTGTGTGACAAACTTCTGGGCCTCTACAAGTCGAGGGCATAGATGGGTTGGGTGGTCTTCCGCACATAGGTTGCACGGATACCTCACCTTTTTCCTTTTTGTGGTGCCCTCGCCAGCGTTATCATTTGGTTTCTTATCCCCCTTACTCTTCTTGCGTTGTTTTTTCTTCCCTTCGGGCTGTTGGTTGGCCTTTGGGTTCGCCGTCTGTACGAAGTGTACTTTCGACGTTTGAGTAGGAGGAACAGCCGAAGCAGTAGTCTGGCTGGCCGCTCAATGTTGTATAGCTAACTGCTGCAATTGTTTAGTCAATTGCTCAGCGGGCTTGGTTTGTGCCGAACCAACGATGCCATCGGCGTGTGGTCCAGCTCTCTGTCTGGTTTTGTCCAGAATCGATCGTGGTGCATCCGGGAGGATGGTATACAATAGACCGGACTGAGAGTAGATAAGCTCAAACTGTTGAGCCCTCATGATGGCCTCTTCCTCGGAGAAGACCCCTGAAGTTGCGACGTCTTTGGATAACTGCGGAACTAAAGACTTAAGGAACCACTCTAACAGGAATGCTGGTGGGACGGGTACCTTGATAAGACTCTTTCGGCGTCACCACTCTCGAATATGATCCGAGATATGGTCCGCTGACGTCTGCTGGAAATTGGCTAGCAACTCTGTGCCGGCGTCGTATCTCACAGGTAACTGGAAATGGTTAAGGAAATCCATAGCCAGTTTGCCAAAAAAGGAATATCGTGAACGATCAAGATCTATGTACCATTTCACGGCGCTCCCAATAAGAGTGCGTTGAAACAATCGCAACTGGATGGAGTCATCTTTCAGTGAGTTAGATGAGCACCATAAGTGGAAAGTGGTCACGTGATCACCTGGATCTTCATTAGGCTTGGCCTCGAACTTTGGGATGTCCGAAGGCAACTTCGTCGGCATAGGAGGCCAATGCGGATCGTGACAGATAGGATCATTCAACAACCGTGTTAAATCCGGCAAGTGTGATGTTTCCAAGAAAGGTAGTTTAGGCTGTTGCTGATAGCCAGGGTAAAAGGGTCCTGTAGTTTGACTGGCACCAGGTTGCCAGGAAAAGTTTGGCTGTTGGCCTGGGTTCTGATAGAAACCATTGCCCTGACCAATATAAGGGTTTTGCATTTGAGGAGACATCATTTTCTGATTTCCCATGAAGGACATAGGATGTTGGACATTCATTGTGTTTGAAGGACTTTGGGATGGATTACCCCATGCCGGTCCTGATGGAAGAGGCATAGAAGTCTGTCCGGGGTTCCAATGGATGTGGAAAGAGTTACCCCAGAACGAAATTCCAAAGGATGGAACGGATCCTTGTGTTGAGTTCCAAGGTCCTGGTATATGTGCCCCCAGCGCGGGAATAGTACCATGTGCCGGCGTAGACTGTCCAAAAATGGGTGTGCCCCCTGATGGGAAAGCAACGGATGCGGAAGTGTTATTACCAACCATCTCGTTCCAAACAAACGACGACGAACCTACCGGTTGAGTTTGCGCAGGTAGTCCTTGACTCCCGACTCCAAATGGACTCGTGTGTGTAGGTAGCCCGAAAGACTGCTGAGGAAATCCACCGAGCGAAGGGGACGAAGGAGGGATATGACCTCCAGCGTAAGGAAAAGCATTGAAAGGGACAGGAATGCCCCCAAGTTGGCCTTGCAGAGAAGCGTTAGAGCTCCCTGCCCCCAGACCCAAAGTCTGTGAAATGGAAGAGGTGAGTGCAGGACTCGTTCCTGAACTAGGCATACCGTATGAAAACGGAGCGCCTTTCGCACTAGGTGTGTAAGGAGGTGTGGCCGCCGCGATAGATGGCGTCGGTCCACTTTGCGACGTAGTTGCGGCCGAGACCGTGGTGGCCCGGACCGTCGACAAAGGCAAGTTAGGAGAAGCTTCCCCTGTGGTAACAATAGTGATAGGAATGGAAGAATTCCCAGAGATTTGTTCCATAACTGGGTTAGGCGCTGATAGGCGTTCGTACAATTGAGTTGGCACAATGATGTCCGTCCAAGAATCAACGTTTGAGGTTTCAACCAATCCAAGATTGGCGGTCGATTCCTCGGGGGGTTGTTCGGGTTCAAAATCCCCAGTTGCTTCGTAAGACCCTTGATGGTTTAACCTCCGCCTCAGTGGTGGCGGGGGTGGCTCCAGTATAACCGGCAGCAGGCCCAGAAGCCTTCGTGACCGGCGGAGCTCTGAATCCTCCACTGTGTGAGAAGATTCACGACACGCTAAGGTATTCTACACGAATAAACAGTAACACACACTAAAAGAAAGCCCCTAGAAGATAAATCAAGCAAGCACTATATTAGTAGGAAGAACGGTTACAACAACCAACACTAGAGTACCTTACCAGTGCAAGTGAAACTCGAATACGGAAGCACCCTCTGGGTCTACTCTGCAAAGCGTTGGTCCGATGTCCGTCCTAGGTACCGTGGCATACCCCCGCAGTCACCTATGTATGTCCCCAGAAAAGATTTGCAACTAGTTTGCCAGCACGTGAACAACTATCAGGCGGGTACAGTCAGCAGTCGGGTAGACCACAATGAGCAGGGTATCAAGCTCGAAACCTGTCAAGGGTATCGAGAGCAAGTGTTCTGGAAGACGACTGAGGACCTCGAACGGATTCAAGACCCACGAAGCTCCGTGGAAAATGCTAATGACGGAATCCCTTAACAGATCCTCTATATGTGTTCTCCACAATGCTCGGTCCAGCTTTGGAGGGGTTATCTCCGCTACATTTCCTTACACGACCTCGTGTTTAGCCCCTGTGTTAGAGGGGGGTCCTGAATAACTTTCCGTAACTGGACTTCTACACTCCCTATTGACAGACTCCGATGTTTGGTTTGGGTGGCCTTGGAGAATTTACTCTCCAACCTATTCCAAGGCCCTATTCTTAAGCTAGTGAATGCACCCTACAAACAGAAAAGTCTACTTGATTTTATTTAGCATTGCTTTTAATTGGCTTTTTAAATCTCGAGGTGCGGAAGTGAAACTGATGGTGTGTAAAAAGACTCAAAGCAAAATGCGCAGAAATGCTTGGAAACAAAAACTTTTGATAAAATGCAAAACCAACAACTTTTCAATGAAAGACTTCTTTTCTTTTTCAAATTTACTAAGATTCCATGCAGTAAATATGAAGGACTTTCACTCAGATCTGCGAGCTACTTATACTAGACATGCACTGCAAAAACTTATGCAAAAAGACTTCTTTCCTAGCTACTGATGCAACAACACAATCCTCAAACCAAGAAGAAAATGAAACAGGAAATTGTTTTTTATTTCGTTGTAAAATAACACAACAAGGAAAAATGATGACAAGATCAAAACCAAGAGAAATAAAAGAAAAATCTGGCTTAAAGCGCAGATCGCAAACAGAATCAGAGCACTAAATGCGAAAAAAGTAGTCAAGATAACACTGATTCTAACACTTGCCTAAAAACCATAAAACAAATATTTTTTCTCTTTTGTCTTTTCTATAAAAAAATCTAATAACAAACACAAGCAAAGGGGGAAATTCCCTAACTTGCTGACTGTGCAGCCCCAGACTCTAGACCCCTGAGAGGATATCTTCTCACCACAGGAGGGGATGACTGCCCCACCCAAGCTGAAAAGATGACAATCAAGCCCACAACTATCACCAAGACAGCACGCGTGCAAACGCGTGCTGAGCTTCTACAGGGTGCGGGTACCCGCGGGATAGCCTTAAACAGGCCGTGGGTCTGTATAAAAACTGAGATAAAATCACACACAGACAGTCTAGCCCTGAAAAAGGCTTCTGGTATTGACAACCAGAGTCTCTAAAAGGCTTAGATGCTATCACTTTAACAGAAAAGCAAGATTTTCAAAAAGAAAAACCAATGTAAAGAAAAAAAACACAATAAGACAGAGTGAAACACAAGACAATATACCAATCAAGACCCAGACAGGATCCAGAAAGCCCCCTGAGAAGATAAACTTCTGACAGGGAAGAGGGGACTGCCTCTTAAGCTTCCTGGGCTCTACACGCTACTGAAACCACTACAGCAGGCGTTCACACGCGGGCTGTAGAAGGTTAGGGTGCGGGCACACGCGTGCAGGCCTTCTGCAGGCCGCGTGTACCTCTGTGTGTCCCATGAATAAATGTCAAGCATAAGTCAAGGAAGACTGGTATTGATAACCAGGTTCCCTGCTAGCATTGACCTAACAGAAAACAAAAATAAACAAAGAAACTGAGACTGAACTTCTTTGAACTACCCAAAATATCTTTAACCAAATCCGGAAACCCTAAGAGTAAGACTATCCCCAGTGGAGTCGCCAATTCTGTTGTGGGGTATTCTACCCTACGGACTAACAAGCTAGGGCTTTAAACTTGTACGCAGATCATGACCCTTCAAGAATAACTTTTAACCTCCTACCCAAAACCTCAACCCCTTTGCTCAGGCAAACATGGGAAGAATCAACTAACCTTTTTATCGACGGTTGAAGTAGATCCTCCGTTGAGCTTTTATCTCCTTGCTGCTGCTGCTCCTTCCACAAAGCGATCCTGCAATCAAGAAAAAACTACGCATGCATGCTACTGATCTACTAGAGGGTTAGAGATAAAACATAAATCAAACAAAACATATGAGACTCATGTATTCGGGACGGGAAAAGTATATTTTTCATTAATCTCAATATGAATCAACTTACAATGATTTTAGAGACCGGCCACCGTTCCTCGATCCTGATCCTGGGCTCCTCCTCTTCTTTTGTCCTCCAACTGCTTATGCATGAATTCCTCCTAAAGCTTGAGGCAAGGCTAAAGGGTTGGGACAAACGGACTTGTCAATTTGGCAGAGTTTCTTTGCTATGATTTTTTCCCCCTTTTGAATAGTACCCCTACCCCTCCTTTTATAGGCTAGAAGGAGCTAGGGTTTTAGGCGAACTCTTGGCCATGCATGGCTGGGAGTTCTAGTTAACTGACAAAAAGCTCTTCGTCTCGGCGGAAACTTTCCTGATTTTTTGCTTTGTTAGGTAAACACGGGATGTAGTGGGCCAGCCAGCGTTCACACGCGTGCTGCAGAAGGCCTGCCAGTGTCCCAACGCGCCCAGTGCTAGGTTAGGGCACATGTTACTTGATTTAGGAGGTTTTTGAAGAGTTTGTTCAGCATGGCTTAGGCAAGGAAAGGCAATGAGTAGGCCTGATGCCAGGTAAGCAGGGATAGTGCAATTTAGGGTTATAACAAAAATATCCCAGGACCAAATGGCTGGACAATAGATTTTTTTTTCATTTTTTCTTTGACCTTATTGGCCCTGATATCCTTTAGGTGGTGGAGGAATCTCGATTGCAAGGTCATATGCATCCTCCCCTAAATGCCACTTTTATCGCCCTTATCCCCAAAAAAGATTATTCTCACTCCCTTGAAGACTTTAGGCCTATTTCTCTATGAAATTGTATCTATAAGATCATTTCCAAGCTAATTCCACACAAAATTAAATCAATCCTCTCTGAGAATATTTCCTGCGAACAATTTGGCTTCTTAGAAGGTCGGAAAAATCATGAAGCTATAGGAGTAACTAAGGAGGTTATGCACACTATTAAAACAAAAAAGTTGAAAGGTGTAGTGTTTAATATCAACCTATCTAAGGTCTATGATAGAATAAGTTGAATGTACATCAGACTTATGCTTACCCACCTCGGTTTTGACATCCCCTTCATTAAATGGGTAATGTGTTGTATCTCTATAGTTTCCTTCGCAGTATTAATAAATGGAGCCCCTTCCCCCTTTTTCCAAGCTGAAAGGGGGTTAAGGCAAGGTTGCCCCCTTTCCCCTCTTTTATTTTTTCTTGTGGCCGAAGGCCTGAGATGAGCACTAGCAACAGCCAAAAGAAGAGGATAATTCCATGGAATTTCAATATCTCGAGAGCTCCAGATAACTCATCTCTTATTCGTGGATGATTTTCTCATTTTCTACAATGGTAGTAGAGAGGATGTGAATTCCCTACAGTCCATCCTTTCCTTATTTGGAAGAGCGACAAGAATGCTCATCAATGACAAAAAATCTACTCTCTTTGTGCATAATATGAGTTTAATTGTAGTTGGCTTCTACAGGGAAGCCTTCCCATATGAGCAACAAGACCTAGATCTAGGTTTGAAATACTTGGGTTTCCAATTGAAGCCAAATAGCTACAAAAAAAAGACGGGTTTTGGCTAATTGCAAAGATAGAAAAAAGATTGAACGCATGGAGTTACAAATGGATGTCAAGAGCAGGCTGCTTGGTGTTGGTCAAATCAGTTTTATAGGCCATTCTAGTCTACTAGATGTCTCTAGCTTAGATTCCAAAAGGGGTTTTGGAAAAAATCAGAAGATTATGTTTCAAATTTTTGTGGGCTAGACCTAAGGAAATTGTTTTCCTTCCATGGGTCAAATGGGAGATGATAGCAATTCCAAAATCCCTGGGAGGATGGGGCCTGAAGAATATTTTCCTTCTTTCAAAGGCTTTAGCAGCTAAGTCAAATTAGAAGCTTATTTCCTCTGAGAATCTGTGGAATGATGTAGTTACTCAAAAAATACATCCGACCAGACAACATTAAGGACTGGATCAAAAGACTAGTCAAGGCCTATTTAAATTGTTCCATCATTTGGAAGGCCCTACTAAATTTTTTTCTGGTTATTGGTGATGGACTAGCCTGGAAGATAGGGAAAGGAACAAAAGTAAGGTTGGTCCATGATCCCTAACTTGGATGTGATCATGCTCATATCCTGCTAGATATCTTAAAAGATGAGTTGCATTCAAATGATTTTATTTTCCTAAACCAAATAATTGATCCTCTTCGCACTTCCTTGTGGTCACAAGAATGGAAGAATCACAGACAGTTTGGGATGAGTGATGAATTGGAAGTCTATTGAGATGTTTATGTTTCAACATTAAACACAACACATATTAAAATTGTTGATAGGGAGGATGAGCTAGTTTGGCAACCTTCCTCTCATGGTCAATACACACCAAAATTGGGGTATATTAAACTCAATATTGTTGTTCATCAAAGAGATCCTTTATGGTGGTGGAAGGGTCTTTGGAAACTCAAGTGCCCCCAAAAATCCAATATTTTTATGTGGTGTGTGATAACAAACAAAGTCCCCACATGGGATAGAATGAAGAAGAGGATGCTTGAAGGACCAGGTTGGTGCTCTATTTGCAAAAGCAATGATGAAACTCATTGTCATTTGTTCATTGATTTTCGCTTTATCAATTAGGTTTGGCTTCATTGCTCCCAATCATTAGGCAAAGATTCCAGTTGGCAGGGTGCAACTGTTGAAGAGGCCTGGTAGCACTGGTGTCAAAATACATCTTTTAAATATATTAAGGCCCTTCCTTTAATTGTTGCTTGGGGTTTATGGTTAGCCATAAACACCTCCATTTTCCAAGGAAAAGTTTCACTACCCAAAATTATTGCAGCATAAGGCTTCATCATTCTATCCCATTTTCCCCAATTGAAAGGGACGGGATCAATTTGAGTAATTCAAAAGAAATCCGTGGACAAAAATATACCCCAGGCCTACTTTGACAATGCCTCACAAAATAGTAACACCCAAAGCAGGGGGAGTAGTTCTACATATTTCTCCTTCTCACTCTTTTCTTCTCTCTATGGGTTTAGGCCTTGACACAAATAATTATGCGGAGCTCATGGTGCTCAAAGTCTTACTCCTATTTTCAAAAGAGAAGGATGTCAAAACACTTTAGATCTTTGGAGACTCGAAGTTAATCATTAATTGGACTAAAAAAATACAATCTTGTCATAATTTGTTGTTGCTTCCCTTACTTGAAGATGTTCTTTCTATTTTTTCCACTTTTGACTCCACTTCTATGCAACATGTCTAAAGGGATCTCAACTAGGAGTTTGATCACCTCTCTAAAGTAGGTATTCAATTGGATAAAGGGAAATTGAAAGTTAGAGAAATCAAAGGCAATGCTCAATCCAAATTATTCCATTAGGTCTTCCTCTAGGGATTCAACTCTTTTTGACACATTTTAAATGGTTCGAAGGTGGTGTTTATTCTTGTTGGTGGATGTCCCTCGGGGTCTTCAAACCTTTTCCTCTATCTGTTCGTATGAAATGATGCATAGTTCTATCCTTGCGATGGTCAGCCACACTTTTTGGGACAAATATGTTTTTTTCAAACAATATCTGGTGGATACTTTGGCTCTTTTGGTGGCTCAACAACAACCATATTTATGTTATTTATTTTGCTCAGTTTTTGGCCAAGATTGGGACAACCTTTAGTTTTTGTCTTTCAGGACCTATGCTTTTTGGACTATTTCTAAGTCCTAGAAGTTTATTTTCTGTGATTTGTGGAGGGTCCCTTATGGAACGCTCCTCTTCTAGATTGTTTTTTTTTGTTGGGTGACTTGCATGCACAAATTTTGACTTAAATACATGCTCCAACATGGATATGCAAAATATAATTTTCTTTTTCTTCTTGAAAATAAAAATTTCATTTTTTTCCTACGGAAAAAAAATACAAGCTTCATTTCAAAAGTTGAAGTATCTAGCCTTGCATGCAGATTTTTAGATCTATTTTTTTCTTATAATTTTCATATATATTAATAGATCTAGTTTATGCAAGGTCTTCAATTCACTAGTTAAAAAGTAGATCTTTCAAATTTCGCAATAAAGATTGTCTTGCCTCTAGATCTAACTTGTTTAGGTGATCCGGATTTAGAAGCGGAATGAACTAATTAACAGATTGAATGCAATAAAACACTGAGATATGAAGAACAATACAACTATCTAGTTAACAATATCTTCTATTGAATAATTAAATAGGTTGAAACTGTAAAACTGCAGAATTAAAACACTTGCTTGAATGGTGGTAGCTATCTCTGAGAAGAGATGTGGTTGTTGCGTGCATCTGTCTGAGCATAATGATTACAATGAGGCTCCAGAGGCCTTATTAGCATTACTCATGAATTCCAAAACCATAGACATTCAAAAACCTAACCCTAGAAGATGAAACACCAAAAATTATGTTGGCCCCTATGTGTAAGTTGGTACCTCAACTTCTCGGGGTCGTAACTTTTGCATACGGCCTTCGTTTTAGGCAAGTGATAGCCCATTGAAAAGGTATTTTCGAGAACTACGCATTATGTCATCAAAATTTGACTCCTTCTACATTTTGAATGTGGCGAGCCAAAAAAACACTGTTTAGGGCCCCAAAACAACTCTAGAAGTACAACAAGATGTGTTGACATGAAAACATACAAAATAAGCCAATTGGATTAGGTGGGAGGCCACCAGTATCCACCTAGAAGATGTGTAGGGATTCAGACAACCCCAGAAGTGTAGAACCCGCAATTACAAAGAAGTACAAAAGAACGTGTTGAACTAAAAACTGTTAAGAGGAGCTAGTTGGAATAGGTGGGTGACCACCAATATCCACCTAGATCAGTCATCCCCCCTTAGGAAGTAATGGTATCCATTACGTTGACTTCCCCCATCCGGTGAGGAAACTTCTATTGAATTTGGCCCTGGCTGAGCCACTTTCCTTGGTGGAGGAGTTACCTGCCTTAACAACCAGATAAAGTTGGATCCTCTATTGGTGAGTGCCCTTGACCTGTGTGTCCACTATCTCATCAATGGATGCATGTTTCATGCAGTTAGGGTTGAGCTCTGTTGGTGTCAATTGTTCTGTGATCTTTGAGGTGTCCAATAATGGTGGAAAATATGGTAGAAGGAGGTCTACATTGAACATTGGGTGCACGCCAAGGAAGGGTGGAGTGTTGAGCTCAAAAGCATTGCTACCCACAACCTTGGTGATAGTGTAAGGCCCATAGAGAAGTGGGCAGAGCTTCTGATGGGGCCTTGTAAGATGGTCCTTTTGCAGATGTATCCAGACTTTGTCTCCAACCTGAAACTGGTGCGGTACCCTGTGTTGATCATGGCGTTGATTGTACTTAGCATTGGATTTCTACAAAATCTCATGGACCTGTTAGCGGATGTGATGAATTTGCTCAATGAATATGGTGGCTTTGTCGGTCTCAGACTGAATATGGGAAGAGTCTATTTGTGTCGTTGCAAGAGTTTGTGCAACATCAATGGGACCCAAGGGTTGGAATCCCAACCCCACCTGAAATGGGCTAGCCAGTGGAGCTATGGCCAATGGAGCCCTGTTGTAATTGTGTTGAACATAGGGAAGACTCTCATCCCATGTACACACATGCTTAGAGTTGTACATGGGAAGGATGTGTAAAATCATCTAGATGGTGACCTTTGTTTGGAAATTTGTTTGGGGGTGGAAAGCAATGGATTTAGTCCCAATATGCCGCATGTGCTCCTCCCAAGTTCTGTTGAAGATGAGGATGTTATCCAAATATACCACCACAAAAGAGTTGGTGAAGGGTCCCAATACATCATCCATCAACCGCATGAAAGTGGCTAGTGCATTTTTTAAGCCAAAGGGCATGACCAACCATTCAAAGAGACCTTCTTTAGATTTGAAAGTTGTCTTCCATACATCAATTGGTTCGATGGGAATCTGGTGGTAGCCAGTCTTCAGGTCAATCTTGCTGAAGAAATTTCCCCTCTTGAGTTGGTCAAGAAATTCATCAATCCTGGGAATTGGGTACCGGTTCTTGACCGTGATTTTTTTAATGCTTTGTAATCAATGCAGAGTCGCCAAGTACCGTCCTTCTTTTTCACCAATACAATCGGGATTCTGCAAGGGGAGGAGTTGGGTTTGATGTGCCCATTTTGAAGAAGCTCTTGGATTTGACGCTTGATCTCGTCATTTTCCATCAACGAGCGATGATATACTGGTCCATTAGGTAGAGGTGCACCGGGGGTTAGATCAATTGGATGCTTGACTTGAAGTGCATTAGTACCCTGGTGGGTGAGGAGAAGATGTCTCTGTACTCTTCCACGATCCCGTCCACTTGATTCTGCTGCAAAGAGACGCTCTATTGCTTATTGTGAGCACGGATCACAAAGAAGACGAACTTCCCAGTATGTGAAATGACCTTACTGCATTGCTTAACAGAAATTAAATAAATAGCAGTAGGCGGCACTACCTCTGGTATCTTGTACAATTGTCTACCCAAAGTAATAATAACATTGCGGGGTATAGACTCATACAAAACATGACGCTTCTAAATATGGTTTTCCTAAAAGAACATCACAAACTTCAAGGGGAGAAATATCACACAATACCTCGTCTTTGAAAGGCTTGATGTCGTAGTGAAAATGGCATTATTGGCTGACACAATGATCTCTTCCTTGGACAAGCCATTCGATGGTGTAGGGATGTGGGTGTGGTGTTATTGGTAGGTCTAGTTGCTTGACGACCTCTACTGATATCAGGTTCTTCTGAATGCCACTATCGACAATGAAATGAAGCAGATCCCCCTTTACCCACATATGTGAGTGAAAGAGGTGTTCCCCTTCCTCTGGTTCTTCTGGTTCACATGGATAGATTTTGGTGGTAGCGACAATGGCATTGGGTTTCACATCGATAATCTGCTTCCCTCCTTTTGGATTTGATTTAGAGTCAGAATCGACCTCTGACTCGGAAGCCTTCAGCTCGACCATGAGTGACTTCTTGGAGCAACATTCTTCAGTGTTGTGCCAAGGGATTTTATGGTATTCACACCATTTTCCCGTGTCCTTCTTTGACTTCTCATTGCCCTTCTTGTGTTGCGGCTTGGACTGGTTGTCCTGAGAATGACCATCTTTTCTCTATCTGTTGTTGTGTGGGTTGGGGCCGCCTTTTCCCTTCTTCGGCTATGATGAGTTTGCAGATCCAAACTCTTGCCTCTTCTGCTTAAATTTATGCTCGATCTTGACAACATATCTATAATCCGTACCTAATGAGGTGATGTCTAGAAAATCCATTTCTGTTTGAATGTATCTATGAAAACAACTGCGGTATTTGAGCACCAAATGTTGCTTAGAGTCTTTCTAACTTGGTGCCGAGGGTATGGAAAATATTGGTGAAATATGGTATTGTCTAGTCCCTTTCTTGACATAGGGTGGTCTAAATGGTGTACTGGTCCTCGTAGCTTCCAACAGGATAGTATTGTTCTTTAATGGAATCCCAGAAGGAATCCCATGTAGGGAAAACCACAAATATTGCAGATTCCTCTATGGCCCTTTTCTCAGAGTAAGTATCCCGCCAGTCCTTAACATGGGGGGACAACCTTGAGGAGTGAAAAAGTAATCTTTTCCCTATCGAAAAAATGGTGGAACAAAAAATACCCTTCGAGCAGATTCAACCATTCATATATAGCATCCGCATCTATCAGTCCTTCAAATAATGGAATATCAAAATTTACATGTACTTTGAAGGGGGTTGCATGGTCACTTGATGAAGATGCTTCTCTTGTGGGCAGCTGTCGAAGGATCTGCGCAAAGTTTTCTATCATTTTGTTCCTTTGTCATGCAAGGGATTCCTCGAGCAACATTTTAAAAGGATCTCATGTTCCATCATCTTTCTTTTCGTTCCCCATGGGTTGTTGTCAGGCTCGATGCGACCAATCTTGCAACGAATCGATTGGTTTGAGACCCAACTTCTTGTACCCATACCTTTTCGGGGACATGCATGAAGAAAAATAAATGAAGATCAGACCGCTTTGATACCACTGATATGGATTTAGAAGAGGAACGAATTGATAACAGACTGAATACAATAAAACACAGAGATATGAAGAACAACACATATATCCAGTGAACAATATATTCTATTGAATAAATGAAATAGGTTGAAACTGTGAAACTGCATAACTGACACACTTGCTCAAATGGTGGTAGCTATCTCTGAGAAGAGATGTGGCTGCTACGTGCATTTTTCCGAGCAGAATGATTACAATGAGGCTCCAGAGGCCTTTCTAAAATTATTCATGAATGCCAAAACCCTAGACATCCAAAAACCTAACCCTAGGAGATGAAACGCCAAAAGTTATGTGGGCCCCTATGTGTAAGTTGGTACCTCAACTTCTCAGGGTCGTAAATTTTTCATATGACCTCCGTTTTAGGCACGTGATAGCATGTTGGAAAGGTCTTTTTGAGAACTACACATTATGTTGTCAAAATCTGACTCCGTCTACAGTTTGACTGTGGCAAGCCAAAACAACACTGTTTAGGGCCCCAAAACGACCCTGGAAGTACAACAAGATGTATTGACATGAAAACATACAAAATAATCCAGTTGGATTAGGTAGGAGGCCACCAGTATCCACCTATAATATGTGTAGGGCTTTAGACATCCCCGGAAGTGTAGAACCCCAATTACAAAGAAGTACAGAAGAATGTGCTAAACTAAAAACTGTCAAGAGGAGCCAGTTGGAATAGGTGGGTGGCCACCAATATCCACCTGGATCATTAGGTGACTTTTGTTTGTTGTCTAACTAGCTGATAAAAGATATCCAAATTAGTTAGTTTAAGGCTTGGTTTTGTTTAGTTTTTCTTTCTTTTATCAATTTTTTTTACTTAGACAAATGTTTTGCACAAAACTAATAATTTTTTGCAGGTTGTCCCAAAGTGATTTGGGCAAATTTTTGCCACTTTCACTTGCTGATTTTTTAGGTTTACAAACAGCCAAGGGAAAACTCTATGCGAATTTCAAGGATCCAGAGCTTCCGGGACCACCCAAGGCTTCCAACTTCCTTCTCATCTAAATTCCTCTATCACTTATTTTAATTTTGTGGTTTGGAAGTATAAGGACCACAAACCTTCTTTATAAGATCATTGTAACCTCAAATAAATAAATGGGCTACTCAAAACCCATCTCAATCCCCCCTACCCTGAGAGGATTTGTGTCTTTGTCTAATTTTCATGGTGTTTTCCATATGCTTTTTTATTTTGCTAAGTTAAAAAAGATAAAATCAACTATAAAATTAATCACAACACCAAAAAACAATTAGATTAGATTTCAATTTCTAGTTTAACTTAGATTATATTTCAATTTCTGCAATTTACCTTCTACAATTTCAATGTTGGCAAATAAATTATCCCCTCGGCTTCCCATAGTATTGCTTTGACCCCTTGCGAGTCTAGCTTGATCTGGGGGACCCATCAGAACGAGGGTTGGTCAATGTGTATTTATATTACTAGGGCAATCCTTTCTCAATTATGTCTCTAATGGAACCACACTCGTGGGATTGCATGTGAGTTCAGGGGGAATCTTTGAGATCTTATGTTCTCTCCCCATTGGAAGTACTGCAATCTTGTGGGTACCCTTTTGAGGGATAATTGTTAAAGGGAAAAACATTTAGATTATATTTTGTTTATTGTTATCACTTGCACATACATCACATTTATAAGTGGAATTGCACTCACATAAGCCACTTTACAATAAACCACTAATTCAAACAATAACCTTTAATAATAAAATCAAACAAGAATACTTGCAACATTTTCTTTCAGCAATCATCTTTACATTATTGACACTGGTCTGAGTTATTTCTTTTTTCTTATTAGCTTTCATTTTCAGGTACTTTCATTTTCTCATTTACAGTGGATATTATTCACCTTGAGGTATTTGAGTTGCTTTATATCTATAGCATAAACAATCTTCTTTATGTCTCATATATTTTGATAGAATACTTTTATTTATCTTGTGTATTTCATTTAACTCCTAGAATAATAGTTGTGCTTAGTTTAAATTAAGCCTTAGATTCTTTGT
The DNA here is from genome assembly GCA_032191745.1 of Picea mariana. Taxonomy (NCBI): domain Eukaryota; kingdom Viridiplantae; phylum Streptophyta; class Pinopsida; order Pinales; family Pinaceae; genus Picea; species Picea mariana. The sequence goes on from JASDQU010736620.1 coordinate 22,843, forward strand.
TAGGGACTACCCCCCTTGGCTTCACTAGGAGTTATCCTAGACGGAGAAGTCGAGAGTCGAGTGTCAACACCTCGACTTAAGACTTTCCCCCAAGGCCACACCCAATGGATTGAAGATTTCTTCTACATGACCTGAGGTGTGGATTAGGTGGCAACACTCCCCATATTAAAATTTTGTATAGATGGAGTTGTTCCATCCCTAATCCCCATTCAAAGTAAGATAAGAACATGTGGTTATTTCTAGGTTGCAAACAAGTTCCCCAACCCTTGGTTTATGCATGAGTTGTTATTGAGAAGATTTTTGTCAAGTTACCCAGTCCTTTCTCTATGCATAATTTTTTATGAAGAACATGTTTGTCAAAAGTTGAGTAGCTAATGTGTCGATGCATAATTATTCCCTCAACTACCTTGTGTACAATTTATTAATTATTTTCCTCATCTAGAGTTGTGACCCATCTATCCAAAGTTGATAAACTACTTAATTATAAGAGTGAATTTTGTTGGCATCTAGTTACACTAGAGAAGTGAGGTGCTCTTGAAATCAGGGGTGAAAGAGATGTGTTATCTGTGTAATATATGGTTAAACGTAATTCTAAAAAATGAAAAAAAAAATGCAGCTAAAGGTTTGCACCTGGACTAATTTATCCTTAAGGTTAAGATGGATTTTAGGAATTTTGGATGAACGAAGTGAAAATATCGAAATAAAATGGGGTTATTCTCAAACAATACACATCTCTATAGGCCATGGATGTCAATGCTTACAAGAAGTCATTGTGAATAACACGTGTTGATACTTTGAGGGTAAAGATTATAGTATGGTTTTTTACACTGTGGCCTATTATTTTTTCCCACAATGGCCTTCTTCACTTTATACAATTACTAATATGCCCACCATGCCCTTGCAAGATTTCGAATTGTCTAAACTATGGTGAAAGTGATAAGTACTTTAAATTCGACCCAGAAATATAATAATGATCACTTTGTTTTGTTTGCAGCAAACCTACAATAAATCATAAAAGGTAAGTGTTGATTGAATTCTTACCCCTATAAAAAAATGTCTAACTTTTGTTACAACTGAGTTTGTAGCAATTTTCAAGTTCCTTCGAGAATAGTGAACACGGCATCAAACTAGATTTTCACATGCTTATTCTTATATGTGCATAGATATATGCAGTGAATGTAATCATCTAAATTCTATGTAAATGATTATGTCTATAATGTGAAGACCTTGGTAAAAGATGGGAATGTTGTTGAATATGTTGCAACTATTTATCCACTAAAATTTGATGAAAAGTTATGTTTCCTATAAATTTATTTGTCTCTTGGTATCTCCTGTCTTTTTCTTAAATATGGAAGAAGAGCATAAATTTACAATTTATGTTGTAGAATGTTATTAAATAAAATTGATGAGTTTTAAGATGCCCATAAAATTGAATCAACTTGCAACCAATTTGTTAGCCATTCATAAACCACATAGTGATCTCACTTATGCCATAGTAATTTTTTGGATACAACCAACCAACACACTTTGGTACTCACTTATTTGTGAAAACATCCACAACAAGTACTAGCACAAATCCATTTAAACCCAAGTTTGATACATGTTGTAAGTTGTTTATATTACTTTCTGAGTTTTTTAATTTAGCAAACCTCGAGCTAATTTAACAAACCTCTACAATATGTGTAAACTTGGGTTTAGATTGATAGGTAGGGGTTTCTATATCTAAGTGATCTAATATATTGTTTAGATACATTTCTTAATTCATTTAATATGCTATTTAAATTTAGTGCAATCCTAAGGTGTGTAGACCTGGGTTTAGATGAGTTCAATTCATCTAATGTATTATTTAAATTCAGATTCTATACAAACCGTGTATTGTATAAACATGAGTTTTAGATATGCTTTTACCTGTGTATTCAAAGTTTTAGATGTGTTTGTTGAACTCATCTTATATATGTATTAAATACAAACTTTAAACGATATAAACATGAATTTATATGAGTTAGTCTACAATTTGTTTTCCATTCTCAATGCAAACCTCATGCTATCTAATATATTACAATTTGTTTTCAATTCTCAATGCAAACCTCATGCTATCTAACATATTTAAATGGGTTCAATTCATTTGATGTACTTTTTAGATATAATTTTCAATTTGTACAACAATAGAAAAAATGCTTTACAACTTAGAACTTAGGATCTCTTGTTCAAAATTGTTGTTGTAAGCAGTCTCCCTTGCCTTCTTAACCAAGTTGTTGTGGGTAGTCTCCCATGCAACACTGCGGAGTTGTCTTTGGAAAAAGTAGGTTCTTTCAAACGTTGCTCTACATGATATTTTTTCTTTCTAGGTGAACTCAACCAATTCTGCAGAAGACTTTGTCAAGTTCTTCAGTGATAGGATTGTAGACAAAACTAACTACTAATAACAAGACCTTTTGGTATCCAAGCTACAATTTATCTAAAACTTCCAATCCTGTATGCTTTCCGAGCACCACTTGTTTTCCAAAATTGATGGCCAAGTGTAGTGGGAAATTAATGTCTGTGCTTTTATAATGAAGCCACCTTTAACTTTGAATCCATCCCCTTCCATGCGTGAGAAGATTTTTCCACACCAAGCGTGATTTCACAAATCTACTATGTGACTGGTTCCTACCACCCATAAGTAGCTAATACAGGTCACTTTTGTTTTCTATGATTTATATTGACAAAATGTTTGCAGGACCAATCTTAAGAAATGTAAATAATAGGTTTGATTCGTTACAAATTTGTATTAAAGTTTTCTAGAAAATAAATTGTTAGAGATTTATGTGTTGTTCGGTCATACATTCTTTAGCTATTTTAGTATTTAGGTGGTTACTTGTGCACATCTCAGTTTTTTTCTGATAAAACTTTTATTGTTTCAGGTTATTCCCTTTCAAAGAGGAACTATATGAGAGAAACTGCCTACAGATCTAGCATCTTTTTTTTAGCAGTTGAATTATCTATTTGGGAATGTCACTTGTTCTAACTGTGACTGAATTGATGATGGTATAATTTTGCAGTATGACGATCCTAAGAAACCAATATACATATATATATCAATTCCATAGGCAATACAAAGGTTAGTTTACTATTTTTATAAAAACTGGACACAACTAATTTTTTATTATGATATTCTTCTGCTGCATAGAGTTGTTGTCCAAGACCTTTACCCATTTGTATCACATAATAAAGAGAATTTTTGAAGATCGTTGTTATGATAGTATTTTGTTTGCTACACACATTTTTTAACCAAGATCTTTATTCATTGACAAGAATTGTGGAATTTTTTTTCAATTAATCATTTAGTGATTGGGATTAAATGAGTTCAAATATCAAATATTTGATGATTTATACATGTAGGCAAGTTTGTATGTTAGAGTTGGCTTTTCATTATTGATATTATTTCTCCTATGTGTTGAGAAGATTGTAGTTCATTCTTATTTTTAACTTTATGCATTATTTTTGTCTTTGACAATTATGTTTCCATGCTTTGCAATGCGTTCCTCACAAAGGATAATATATTCCTTCATATGAGAACACTTCTGATACAAATTTGTAAAGTTGTATCAAATAATAGTTTATGCTTATGATTCTTTTCAAAGAGTTTTGTCTATTGACAACATGTTTAAATATTTCTTAAATTAAAAAATACTTAATCATTAATAATAGGCTAGTGTGTATGTTGGAATTGGATGGTTTTTATTGACTATTATCCCCTTTTTTATTTACAAAAAAAAAACTCATTTGATGTTGAATTAATTCAAGACAAGTGAGTTGATCCTATTCCAATAATAAATTCTCCTCTTTCATGGAAACCGATCAAAGAAGTTGTCTTATCCAAAAAGAGTTATCTCTCATTCTCCCATTTTTCCAAAATTAGTGAAGAGGAGAGATTTAAGGAGGGCCCCCTCCTTTACCAAAAATAAATGACTAGTCACTCACTGAAAATAGATCTCACGTTATGAAACCAATTTTAAATAACTACTAAATTTACCAAATTTAAATAGTTTAAGTAATTGCTAAATTTACCAATTTTAAATGGTTGTCACGTGTCACACTAGGAAACTTCCATTTGCACTATTCACACCAATTCTCAATTTCTAAGTGAAACTAGGAGTATGGCACTCCCACCTATTAATAATAACACTGCTAAATATAGACATGCTAAAAATAGTAGCCTGCCTCTTAAAGAATAAGAAGGACTAAAAGTGGAAGGAACTGCTATGAGATCACTACCAATTATAGCATGCCTAAAAATAGGCACTACTAAAAATAGAAACATGTTGCATGCCAATTGAATTTAGTTTCATCCTCAATTTTCTGCAAGGAATCCAATTGTATGCTCAGAATCGTCATACGAGCCTTGAAACTCTCACTACTAAAAATAACAATGTATTTCTGTCACTCGGAAAAATCTCATTAGAATCGTGAGCTTATAGGGAACCAAAATATGTGATCACCTTTGACCTATGGACCTTTGAAATCTGATTCCTAGAGAATATGAAGATTGCTAAAAAGAACAATTTTCCCAAAAACTAATGAATATGCCTTTGAAATTCCTATGATCTCTATGAACCCCGATGTGTTTGTCACTAAATTCTAGCTTGATGAAAGTTAGTTGGATCTTAACCCTCCAATTATATATGTTAATCTGGGGGTTAACAATGGTGTCTCAAAGGGATGGGATCTCCTTGTGGGATGTCGATAATCTTAGAATCTCTACACTATGCACCTGTAAATAACTAATCTCTATGAAATACAACCTATAAACCATTGTTCTTGTCCACTAGGAAATGGAGTCAACTGCATGGTACCTTGGTTGATCCATTGAAAGGAGGACCCAACCACACATGCCCATCTGCAATTGCTACTTGCAACCTACCTATCATGTATGCACCTCCCATTGAAAAATGATCAAAAATCGACAAATGGGAGAAAGCCACTTGGTTAGATGCCAATGAGGAAAGCACTTTCTAGGCCTGAAGGAACCCACCAATGAGGCTAATGGGTCCTAAGGTATTAGGATTATCGATCAGTGTGAATAATGATATGAAGTTGAACACTGACCAAACTCATCCAATCAAGAACTTGAATGATGATTAATCTTGTTGAATGTGAGACAATTGTCATTGAGGCTAACAATCATCAAGGTGCTTGAGCTTCTAGATCACCCCTCAAATAATGTGTCTAAGTTGGTAAGGAATGGTTTTCTAAGAGAAAGGAAATTATAAAAAAACTTAGCACGAAGCAAAAATCTGGAAATACAACAAGAATACACCGTATCCTTAAGGTTGGATGAGGAGTTGACTGACTTAAAAAAGATGACTCGATCCAACAGTTGAAGAGACAAGAAAACAATATGACTCGGGACTCTTTTTATTGCCTATTCAACACTATCCACCTACTGGACCCGGTACTCACATAGTGAAAATAATGGTGCCCTCATCCAATCTCAACCTAGACATGAGCATCCAAGGAATGTTTACTATATTGAGGACATCATACTCAAGGTATTGAATTCAACAAATAACACATTGCAAGCTAAAAAGTGAATGAAAAATAAATGAAATAATAGAACTGCACATGTGAGGTACTTTATTATGCAAGAAACTAATCTATATGTTGGCATAAAGTAAGGAAAAGCAACAAAATTTCAAACTAAGACATGACAATGGAAAAATTAAATAAAAATGAGCAAGGTAAGGCAATATGTAAGCTACCCTATGACCAAAAAACAACAAAACTAACATTTCAAAATAAAAACATAAAAATGCACCTCTTTTTTTTAGCCGAAAAGCTCTTAATCTGAAAGTTTGTCAAAGCTACCATGATCAATCAATGTACTTGAATGACCAATGTAACCATGCAACGAAGTGATTAGTGATACAAGGAAGACCAACACAGTCAATCCTCCAATGCAACCAATCATGAAGTCTCTTAAGACAAAAATATGCATCGATGTGCTTGTTTCTTAAGAAATCAATGAATACTGTTGGTTGAAACTTGGAACATGGTACCTCACTAGTGATAAATAAGAAAATATAAGAGAAAAAAATCTTCAAATCTTCCTCTTGAAACACTTCAATCATCCTCAACTCAACCAGATCATGAGCGATCCTCGTATCTAAGAAATGACTAGTCAAAGGCTCTCCTTGAAAAAAAAAATATGAATATGGGATCATGGGAAAATTGTAAGGAAGATCATCTTCTCGTTGAACTAAAAGTTACTCCCCCTATCACAACATTATCCCATCGAATTGTTCTTGAACCATCACTTGGATATGGAATGATAAAATCCCATGTTGATTCAATTCGGCATGGTTGATTTGTTGCTCTTCCTTTTGAATTTTATCATCATCAATGGAAGGAACCAATGAATCCACTTGAAAACTCAACTCTCATCTTCATCTTCCTAGAAATCTGCATATGACTCAAGTGGTGCAAACATTGTTCATGATCATCTAAGCATGAGTCATTTTCATTCTCTTTACCACTGGAAATTTGATAAGATGTAAGGCTTCCTCTATTATGTTCTTTTTCAGTAGAAAGGAATTCTTGCACTCTTAGGGCAGTCGAGAGAGATTCCCCTAAATTTCTTGGGTTTTGATTGCAAAGGATGGTACAAAACTTTGAATCAAAATCAAATGTATAATCCACTAGGATGTTTCGTTGGAATGAGTGGTGGATATTATGTAATGCTTGGACGAATCTGCCATGAAACTTGAGAATAGTTTCATCTTCTCCCTTATTAATGTGAAATAACTACCCCACTAGGGACATATTATGCTACACCCGTTATATGTATTCAACATATTGATCAATCATGATCCTTCTATAATGGAGTTTGTAAGGGATGTTGTTAGGGAGTGATCCACCCTTGTGTTATGGAATAGATGTCCACATTCACCAAGGCTTGGAACAATGCCTTGTGTATGATCAAATCTCAAATATTTCTTCTTGTTATCCAATATGATCTAATCCTACACCAGTGAAGTCGTCAGGTGAGTTAAAAAAAAAAAATACATAAAAACTTACCACTATCGTTGTAGTATCCAAGGATTGTCAAAGTCCTCGAAACAACCATGATGACAGATTTATTGCCATGATCCCATATTCATGAATATTCGACAATGAAGTCAATAGAGATACCCATCCATATAGTATATGGAATAGGGAGGGGTTGGAGTTTTCTTGGAATTTCGACTGGTTCACCCTCATTGCATTGACAAGTATCACATTCAACCACAAAAGTGTGGATGTCCTATTTTAGGCCTTCCCAAAAAAAAAGAACGTTTGATCCTTTCATATGTTTTGTAAAAATTTGAATGCTCTGTTGTTGGTGACGCATGAATTTCAGAGAGCATAGTGGATTTAAGATGAGATTGTTTTCTCAAATACATGAAACCCTTATAAAAAAGCTCCTCATTATGCCAAGAGTATCCCAAAGATGCCCAAGGATCTTGTTGTAATTGTTGGATTAGGTGAGACAATTTGGGACATTGGAACCATTCCTGGTGAAATACCTTTAACCAATTTGATACAATGAAGGAAAGTGAGAAGAGGGACCCTTCTTTTTCATATTTTCATGAAAGGGCATCAAAAACCACATTTTCTCTTCCTTTATTGTAAATGATCTCATAATCATAACCAAAAAATTTGGTCAACCACTTATGTTGCTCCAGGGATGAAATTCGTTGTTCCAAGAAATATTTGGGGTGATGATCTATTTTAATTTGGAATCACTTCCCAAGTAAGTAAGGATGCCAGAGATCCATTGTTAGTGAAAGCCAAAGGTCTTCCATCTTGCACGAGAACTGCCCCAATGCGTTTCCCAAAAGCATCGCATTTTGGAACAAAATTCTTGGTGAAGTCGAGCAATGTCAGAACATGAGTCATGCACATAGCCTCTTTCAAGGCTTGTAAGGATTGACCAGTTGCTGGGGTCCAACTGAAAGCATTATTTTTAAGGAGAGCAATGAGGGGAGTTGCAATTTTTCTATAATTCTAAACAAACTTGTGATAATATCCCAATAAACCTAGGAAACCTCTTAAATTTTAAGAGTTTTAGGATGAGGCCAATCCTTCATAGCTTCTATTTTCTTAGGATCCACACAAACACCATCCTTTCCAACAATATGGCCCAGGTACTCAACTTCAGAAGCTCCAAAAGCACATTTAGACTGTTTGAGAAAGAGTTTGTGTTGAGACAGCAAGTGTAAGACTTGATCCACATGGGTCATATGTGCTTGCCAAGTTTTACTATAGATGATGATAGCATCAAAGAAAACCAAGACAAAATGACGGAGAAAAGTACGAAAGACATAATTCATGAATCTTTGAAAGGTGGACGGTGTATTACATAGGCCAAAAAGCATGACCAAGAACCATGATTTTGAAAGGAATTTTTGGGAATATCATCCTCTTTCATATGTATCTAGTGGTGGCCAGAATGTAGATCAAGTTTGGTAAAGTATTGAGCACCGTTCAATTCATCTAAATGGTCATCAATGACAGGAATGGGGAATTTATCTTTGATGGTAATTTTGTTGAGGGTGTGAAAATCAGGACATATGCATCATGTTCCTTCTTTCTTGAGTACCATAATGACATGAGAAGAATAAGGACCGGTACTAGGACGGATAACACCCACTACTAGAAATCCATGAACAATTTGCTCAATTTCATTCTTTTTGGAAAATGGGTGAGGATAAGGATGAACATTGGGAGGTAGACTAGCAAGGACAAGAGGAATGGAATGATCATGGGCTCCACAGGAAGGGGGAAGTCCCTGCGAATTGTCAAAATCAAATTGGTGTTTGGCGATGAGAGACTGGATGTCAGGATGAATAGTAGGTGAGGGGGTCTCAACTGCTTGAATGGTATGAAGTTGATAAATAATGCTAGAATGACATTTTTTTGAGTAGTTTTTCCATTCGGTGGGAATTAATGATCTATGGGGATCATGTTGTGATGCCTTGAAACATATACTAATGTCCATCCTATTGGAATTTCATGGTTAATTCCTTAAAATCCATGGTGATGGGGCCTAGTGTGTGTAACCATTCAAACACTGAGCACAATGTTGCAACAACCCATGTAAATAGAAAAAAATATTAGATTTCAGGTGGTACTAACCAATTTGTAGACACACATTTTCAGAACGTCCCACACATTTCATGGAACCGCTATTATCAATCATGATATGAAAATTGTTGATTGCATGGATATAGCACATGGTCTCTTGGGAAATGTGGCAATGAATAAAATTATGGGTGCTACCATTGTCGACTAGGATAATGACTTTCCTATGCTTGATGTAACCAATTAACTTAAGGATTTGGGGAGCAGAGATACCAGTCAGGGAACTCAATAAAACACGTGGTTCACCTTTGGGTGGATCGGAGGGTTGTGTATGATGATTTTCTTGGGGTAGATATTTAACATGGAAAACATTGACATCCTCTTCAAAAATGGCCATAAAAATATTTTTCTCCTTACACTTATGCCCCGAAAAATATTTTTCATCATAGTTATAGCAAATACCCTTAAGTTGGCGTTCAACCATTTTCTCCCTAGTTAATTTGTGGACCTTGAAAGGAGTGGAAGGAGGGGTGGGACTTGTGGGTCGGGAGCGAGGAATAAATGATGGTTTTCTATTTTGGGAAGGGAATACATGTTGTTCTTCCTTGGTGTGGTGAGTAGCTTCAATCTGAGTGTGGGGGTGAGCCATTAGGACATGGGCTCAAATGTCAGCCTCCAAGCCAATGCTAAAGCATTCTGTGAAGAAGGTGTTGGACATGTTGTCCATTCGGAAATCCAATTGCTTAAAAGAGACAATATATTATTTCATTGTACCAGACTATTTAATCTTGGTCAAATGACTCAAGTGATGTGTGTCGGTGTCAAAGCATTCATAAAGGTCTGCAACAAAATCGGTCTAATCAATACACCCTCGATGTGGATTTTTATGCCATTTCACCATTGCTAGAGTTCAAGATCCAAATAAAGGTTTTCGATACGAAGTTTAGTTAAATCATTGGTAATTCCATGCAAGGAGAAATAATGTTCCATTTGAGTGACCCAACCCGTCGGATCCGAGCCATCAAATTTATTAACCTCAATTTTGGGAAGACATAATTCACAATGAAAGGGGTTGGAATGAAAGGCCATGGTATGGGAGGAGTCAACACATTTGGGGTGTGAAGAGTGGTTAGAGGAGGTAGGGCCCTGGAATTGGCTCATCCAGTGTTTGATCTATGTGAAGTCATTTTTCATGTTGGTAGAAAGGGAGTCAAATCGAGCAGTGAGGGTGTCAACTTTGGAATTGACGGAAGGAACTTCACAATTTATGTTCTTTATATCAGCCTTGTTTTGGGTGTTGTCATTTTGCAAGGCAATGATGCAGTTGTCAAATTTTTGGTTGCGGGTGTGAGCCATTTGAGTGGGTTGGTGGGTCTGCATAGAAAGGGGTTATGGGTGAGGGGTACCACTGTGATCAGTACAAAGAGAGGAAGCCAATGGAAAATAGGTCCCAAATAAGGGTGTCGAGAAGGGTGGGTGGGTCCACAGAAAACAAAGTCTTATAAGTGAGGGGTACCACTTTGATCAGTGCGAAGAGAGGAATCCAATGTAATAGGTCCCAACTAAGGATGTCGGTGGTACCACTATACTTTTTTAAAAAATTATGCCGAGTTATAGTTTGGTTTGAATAATATTGTAGTGGCAAAATGCCCAAATTTTTAATAGTTAAAATTGTGTAGTAATTTCGCAACCTGGATGCAGGAGGCAGGGTTGCACTGAAAAAATTCCCCTTTGTTCTATTATGTGTGATTCCAGTAGCAAGGGTTAGGGTTTTGAGGGTTCCTATGGAAAATGTTTTTCCATGTGCTATAACTATCTTATATACTGGCAGGGTCCAATAATAGTACTTGATCCAATATCTCAGGGCACCAACTAAGGAGGCTCAACCATACCCTTATTCGTACTACTCGATTACCCAGGTATGCAAGACTAGTCTTCTCAAGTTATGTTCTCGGTGCCACTATAACAGTCAAGCAACCAATTAGTTGATCTATAGTTGGTTTCATAAGACCTATGAGAATCCCTATATACCTGAGGGTATGTGAGAGTGAATGGCTTTGTACAAGTGTTGTATAATGTGGTACTACTCGAAGGGGTACCACCATGGGTTACAAAGGTTTCCAACTAGGTGAAACAATGTGTTTTGAGTAACCAGTGAAATCGTTTGTATTTCCTATGTGCATACCTCCCCAACCATAGTTTTAGCCACCAAACCACATATCATTGTGCTTTAAATATATTGGGAGTACATGTATCAAGCTTGGAAAAATTTGTCTAAACATTCTACAGAGGAAAGTGCTTTGATACCACTTGTAAGGTACCAAATGGTATTATGCAGAGCGTAAAAGGAAATGCTATAACAATTATCAACATAAAGAGAAAAATATAGAGTACAATGACACTATTGATTCAATAAATCATACCTTTATTATATCGATAGCCAAGTTCACTTGCCTCTTTGAGGGGGAAACTTCCTGCGGAGCAGAGCTCAAGTACAAAATGATTCTCAAGAAAAAAAATCTCCATGCTTTCTACTCCTATTTGTATTATTTTAATCTTCTAGAGAACATTATAGAGGAAGATCTTTCTAGAATCAAAACCTTATATTAAGCATTCTTACATTAGACGTGTTCACATTATTGCATAGGTCTTATTTAATGATGTCAAACTTTATTACATAAAAAACATATTATTCTATCTGCTTGAGGGGTTAGGGAGGTTAGGACCCTAAGAAAGCACTGGTTCTCCAAGAACACTAAGAAGATCACCCCATAGACTAGAGAAACTTCATGAACTTGGAAATAAAGGGAGGTTAAAACCCTTTGTACATGCACCATGCTACAAAAAAATGTGCCCTTTCTTGGTTGATCTTGCCCCTCATTTGCTAGCCATATTCATTGATGTAAAACCCTAAAAAAAATCCACCACTAACTTGTAAAATAAAGGTAGAACTATCAAACCAATAAAAAAAAATAGAAAAACTAACTAACAAATAAGAAACAACATTGAGAAATGGGAAATAATAGAAGTGCAATTAATAATGGGGACAAAATAAATAATGAAGAGGGAGAAAAAGGGTCACCTTGTTGCAATAATAATTTTCTCTGTATTCATGGTTATTTGTATTTCATCTTCCTGTATAAGAAACTCATCTTCCTCTTCTCTCATGTGAAATGTGGAAATGAAACAAACCCTCTCTTTTCCTTCTTTTTGAAAGTCATATTGTATTTTTTCCCACGTATTTTAATAAGATAAAAAAATACAAATTATTATTTAGTGCTTCAGTGTATCAAGAGCATCGGTGCTTCTAATGTGCCCATACCTAAGAGGAACTTTGATGCTTCAATACCAAATATAAGCCAATGCACCCATACCTAAGAGGAGCATCGATGCTCCAAGATCACTAGGTAAAAACAATGTGCCACTCAGAGAAACCTCATGAACCTACAAATAAAGGGAGGTGAAAATCCCTATAGATAAGCACCCATGTTGCACAAAAATGTACTACGTTATTGGTTAAACCCCCCCTCCATTTTCTAGCCATATATGTTGATATAAAACCCTAAAATAAATTCACCACTAACTTGTAAAATAGAGGCAAAACCCTCAAACTAGCAATTTTATTTTGTAGAAAAACCAACGAAGAAATTAAGAACAATAGAGAGAAATGGAAATAACAAAAATAAAATCAATAATGGGAAGATATGAAATAATAAAGAGGGAAAACATGGTTGCTTGGCTACAATACTCTTTGTCTTTCCTTGCATTAATGGAAATTTATATTGCATTCTCTTATAAAACTACCTCCTTTTCCTCTTCTCTCATGTGGAATGAAAAATGAAACAAACTCTCTCTTTTCCCTCTTTTTAAGAGTTGTCTCGAGGTTTTTCCCACCTCTATTCTTCAGTATGTTAGGAGCACCAATATCTACAAGGAGCACTAGTGCGCCCATACCAAAGAGAAGCATTGATGCTTTCTACATATGAGGAGCACCAATTCTCCAAAGTTACTAAAGAAGAACACCATGACACGTAGAGAAACCTCATGAACCTGCAAATAAAGGGAGGTGAAAACCCCTATGGATATGCACCCATGTTGCATAAAAATATACCATTTTCCTCATCAAACTTTCCCTTTATTTTCTAGCCACATCACTGGGTGTAAAACCTTAAAAAAAACTACCATTAACTTGTAAAAGAGGAAAAACCCTTAAACTAACAAAAAAAACAAGTAAAACCAACTAAGAAATTAGGAACAATAGTAAGAAATGGAATATAACAAAAATAATATTAACAATGGAAAGAAATGAATTAATGAAGAGGGAAAAGAGGGTTACTTTGTTGCAATACTTTTTGTGTTTCCCCACATTCATGGCTACTTATATTTCATTATCTTGTAGAACCACCTTTTCTTCCTATTCTCTCATGTGAAATGAAGAAATGAAACATAACTATTATAGGACAAATCAATAGGTGCAGACACTAACTGATCTCCCTATATCCACCTAGATCTAGAACAAAACACACCAGAACATGATGCTTTCCTTAAGTTTTAAATATTGAATTTACTAACTAAAGAGGGATAGGTGACATACCGTTTAAACGTCGTTTCCTCTCGCCATCGCCATCCTAGCTCTGTTCCAACACTCATACAATAATGATCCTGCAAAAGAACGCAACCAACCAAAGTGACAGTAATAGCATAAACTCAATATAAACCTATGTATGTGATCAAGGAATCATACAATAAAACACAACAAGCTTTATAGGAAAGAATCATATTACTGTATCATATTAAATGTGAAAGAGAGATTACAACCATGGCCTTGATGTCGTAAGGTCCCTTCCAACTGTCCTTCGTTCCCCACACACTTCCACTCCAAGAATTCTGAGAGCATAGATCTGATAATATTTACAATCTATCTTGACAAAATGGCTCATCTAGCCAAGCTAACAATCTCCAAAGCTCAATCCAATCCAAGCTAATCCTAAAAGATAACTTTCTCCATGAGAGCTCCTCTCCTTTTATAAGTTGAAGAGGATAAGGTGGGGAGGTTAGGATGATCCCACTAAATCATGAAAGCGAGTAAGATCAAAACCATTTGGATGCCACCTCACCATGGAAGTTTCTCCTTCTAGAAGCATCGAGAAGATGCTTGTTTTTCCCACGTATGAGCATTTTCGCACCCTGCCTATATAGAAACCCATGAACACTTCACAACCTAGCTATGGTGCAGCCTGCGAAAATCAGGCATTTTCACACCCTGCCTATATATCAACCTGCGAACATCCTCTTTAATAGGGTTTTTACAAAGGAAAATGCAACTTCTTTTCTCAGGAAAAGTTCTTCTCCCTTCTTTCTTTAGGAACTCGGGCCATTGACCCCTCTGAAGGAAACAAATAGGTTTACATCATTAACGGTCATAGGGATGACAAAAATAATGTGTAACATAGAGCCCCCCAAAGTATGAAGTTAGAACATAGTGATAGATGAAATACTTTGTCGAGTGTGTGTAGGGAACAAGGAACAGTCGGTCAGAAACCTACCAACAAACAAGGAAATATAGTACAATAATATATCATCACTGAGTTAGGCATTCCCGTACTCATAATACAAATGACTCAGAGCATAAATGTCGACATGCGAAGATCCATGTCAAGTAAGACAGGTCATGGCCACCAAACATACACTGTGGATTCATGCCATTATGACTCAAATATGAACATAGCCACCAAAAATACATTGTGGATCTATGTGTTAAAGACTCAAATTTGAACATAGCCACGAGACATACAATGTGGATCTATGCAACAGTACAAACTGAATATACTCCAACGCAACCTAAATCTGTCAGAAAAGATCCAGGGTCTTCATCTCCACCACTCTATAGTACGAATCTAACCATGCGAATACATGTGTCGAAGTCGAACATGGTAGAAACCACTTGATTACTAGTCATTAGTGTATACCGTTAACAAGTGCGAGGGAAAATCAACATTAATGTCAATGACTCCCAAGGTACACTAGTACAATCCAACGAATGTGAATTAATGAGTTGAAGTTGAACACTCGGCGGAATCTCCCGATCAGGGGTCAATAATGAAAACCCACTATCGAAAGCGAGGAAACTTGCCATTAAGGCATGCAAGTTCCAAGGTACCAATTAGTTTCTAAGCCTAATTCCTGGATAATGAGATGAAGTCGACAGGAAAAGATTCGCCACAGGAGGGCCTTAATGTATCCCCCATCAATGACACGAAACAGGTAACAAGTTTTGAGGTAGATCAGAGTAACAAGTGATCTAGGATTGACTCAGGGATGGCTGATGCAATAGAAGGCTTAAAGACTACAGAAATGGCCGATGCAATAGAAGGCTTTCCGGGTTGAACTTCTCTTTGAACATATTGACGACACGACAACTATCTTTGAAATACTAACTCAACAACAGGGATCACAGACCAACGGGTAATCTTATAAGGAGTATGATCAAGAGACGAGCGGATTTTCCAACTTAGACACAAGGCAAGTGAAAGGGTGTCATGTTCAAAAGCGACTCTTCCATGGAATACAGGTTTAGACACATTTCTTTCCCAAATTTCCCCCCACCATTTCTGGCGAGTATCTCATTATTTTTACACAAGCTTGAGGAGGATAACATATGCTTGAAATGTAAGCTCATCCTTCAGATGAGTCCCTCGGAGTATGTTTAACAAACCCTAGGAAGGAGTGGTTCAGTCCCATAAGGGCCTTTCAATGTTTGTTTAACGAGTCCAAAGATAGAAAACTCAGGGGTTTTTCATGTTTATAGAGTCTAAAAAGAACTTAAAGAGAACTCTCTCAGTTCCTTTTTTGTAAAATAGTTCGACAGGACCGAAAAAGTGATAAACTATCGTCCATTGAACATTTTATTCAAATACTTTTATGAGCATGAACAGAACAAGGTTGCTCGATAATATTTTCATGTTTAGAGAGTCTAAAAATAGCTTAAAGGGAAATCCAGTGGGTTCCTTTTTCGTATAACCTTTACGAGTCTGAAAAAGTGATAAAATTATACTCGGTTACATTCTCATTGATTTACGAACATGAGAAAGAACAAAGACTAAGCTCGGTAACTTATTCTCATGTATTTACGAGCATGGGAAAGAACAAAGACTAAGCTCGGGATTGTTTTCATTTTTACGCAAGCTTTAAAACAAAACAAAACTATGCTTGGTCTTGGTTTCATTTTTACATAAGCTTGAACCAAAGGAAACTATGCTTGAGGTAGATGGTTTCATTTTTACACAATCTTGAACCATAGAAAACTATGCTTGCACCTGGTTTCATTTTTACACAAGCTTGGACCATAGAAAACTATGCTTGCGACTTCCCAATGCGTTACACAAGGATGGTTGGTACTTAGCCCCTAGCTTACAAAGCTAGCGACATAACTTCAACATGAATTCCAGAGGCTGAGGCAAATGCCCCCCAAGCTTCATTTCATCCAACTGCAAAGGAGAATGAAATGAAGCTTCAAATACTAGACGAAGGACTTGACTCAAATAGAGAGGGGGGGAAATTATTGCATTTTCTAACGAGCTTGACATAGAAACAAGAACTATTCTCGTAACCTTTGTTTCATTTTTTAACGAGGTTGCCACAGAGACGAAAAAACTATCCTCGTAAGTGGTTTCATTTTTTTAACGAGCTTGAAATTAGAAAACTATGCTCAAAGACCTCTGTTTCATTTTTTAACGAGGTTGCCTCAGAGACGCAAAAACTATCCTTGAATTCTCTCTTCTTGATCATGGATTCCAAGAGGACAATGCTCTAGAATGACACCATGTCAAGGGACAAAACTCGGTCATGGCTTCGAAGAGGTCTTCACTGGAAGGAAGAAACACACTCTGGAAGGAAACCATGTCGAGGGTCGCGACAAGAGTAAAGAGATCGGACTCTAACAACCCTATCGAAGAGATCACCATGTCAACTACTAGATCTAAGTCATCAGAAGTTGAATCCATGGGCGACAACACCACATAATTGACATGTGGCGGGGGCGATACCGTCTGCATATAAGAACCATTTAGGGAGGTAATCTAGTTGAGGTCAATGAATGAAAGTTGATCAACAATCACAACTCGTCCATCGTGAGGGAAATATATCACACGAAAAAGAGTAGACACAATGGATTTCATGGCATAGACATAATCTAGCCTAAGGAGTAAAGAAAAATCCAAGGGGTCTTGGACAACCATGACATCAATAAAGACAATTTTCCCTTCCAAAGTTACAGGAAATTGAGGAAGGGTCCCTAAAGGTTGACTGGTTCTTCTATTAAAAGATAACAAAATCTGCGTAACTGGGGTAAGCTGAGGACAACCCAAAGCTTACCAAGCAAAAGAAGACAAAATGCTAATGGACGCACCTTCATCTATTAACGTCTAAGGAACGTCCTGACCACAAACTTGCATTGTAATCTGGAAATGAATGTGAGAGGGAAGACAAGGTCCAGTTAGCACACCCCAATTAAAAAGGATGGCCTCATTACTTGGAGGGGGTTTCATGGAAGAAGGAGGAATACCCCCCGACACGGAAGAGTCTGTATCAACGAGAAAAATGTGGGCAGTATCGGGTTTACTCTCTAGCGGGAGAGTAGGATCAACCGATGACTAGATCAGATTGACCACTTGGGTTGCATTATCCAAGGGGAGAATGGGGTCGATAGATGGAAACAGATCAACCACTTGGGTGACACTCTCTAACGAGAGAGTGGGGTCGACCAAGGATCGGATCGGATCGACCGCTTTAGTTTCACTCTTTGAGGGGAGAGCGGGATTGACCAAAGATGGTATCAAATCAACCACTTTGTCAACAGGTTCAATTAAGGATGTGACCAGATTGATGACATGATCAATCGGATTGACCGGTGACGGGTCCGGAGTGATCATTCCATCAACTATAGGGGGGTTGAGAGAAAACTTACAATAAGCAGCTAGAAGTTGAGGTTGTGAAACAATCATGTCTTCCAGTAATTTCGAGGCTTTGTCCATACGAGGGAAAAGGCGAGTTAGATGACTCCCTTTGCATAACAGACACGAGAACTTGACTCTACTTTTCTTCTTCCCAATGATATCGTGACTAGTTGACGGGAGGTCATCGGTATGTTGTTCAGAGGATGACGACATGGGTTGGTCAGGGTGTGTAGACCATACTTCTATAACCTTGGGTAGACCAGGGAAATCCTTAAGAAGATGACTACCCTTACAAAGCCTGCAAGGGTACTTGGGATTATGGGTTGTTTGGGTGATCTTGACATCATCAACACTCCCAGCATGATTAACAGTAACTGGTTGTTTTCCAACATGTTTGACAGTGGTTGGAAGTTTGGATCCTTGCTTATTTTTCTTCTTCTTATTCTTTCGTTTCTTCTTCTTCTTATCCACCAAGTTACCAGCTTGAGATCTTTCACTCGACGAAGAAGATGAAATGGAAGAAGACCTTGCAATTGAATAAGGCGAAGAAGACCTTATTGGTGAAGACGGTGAAGGATCAACATGAGGTTGATGTTCTTGGGGGGAAGTGCTTACAACCGAAGCACTTACTGCATTTGGGATTACCTAAGTAGAAAACAACCATACTGGTAATCCAATTGTGAGACCCGGAAGGCTCAAAGTAGCGATGTGAGGAGGTCCAATGTTTCCATAAGAAGAAAAACAAAAGGTTCCCCTGGAGTAGGGGTTCCTTCATTGGTCATTTAGGGAACTGACGCCATTAAAATAAAGATACAACCTAGAGTCTGCTAAGGAAAACAAACATCACACGCTAAAAAACTAGTAAGCAAACAAGCAAACAAAACCTTCTCGCAATGAGCTCACTAGTTGGTGATGAAATCCAACGTCGCAAGAACAAAGTAAGAAGGGGCTGAGATAGAGCGGGTGGAAAATTTTCGTTGATGACCTGCTTAACAGAGTTACACCCTGGTGCAAGCTCCCACACATAAACGTGGGTATACCCTCCAAGTAGCCCGAGTGAGTTTGGCCAACGTCGATTCCAGGTACTGTGAAGACTTGCCCCTCCACAGTCACCTTGTGTAAAGACCCTAAAGAGATAGGCCACTAAGGTTACCAATCACTACAATGATTCCTGGGGAAATAGTTGACAATCTGATCCACGTGCAAGGACATGGTATCTAGCCCGAAATCAACTTGAAAGGATTCCACTCATCATTGTGGGTATACCTCTCAAGCGACCCCCATAATACGCGCAACCTCTACACCAAGACCAACAAAGCAGGGTGAGTAACTCTACCAGTCTCAATGCGACCTCGTGATTGACCCTTGTGTTAGAAGGGCTTCCCAGAACAAAATGTAGTAAGTGGATTTAACTCTCCCTATCACAAGATACTATGTTTGTTTGCAACTTTGGAAAGTTATCTTTCACACCTATTCCAAAGCCCTACGACTAATCTAATGTAGGTTTGCTACCAAAAAATATAAAAATGTCTAATCAATTTTTATAAGCGTTTTATTTTATGGTTGTTGTTACTCAAGAGGAAAATGTCATGGACAATATGGTGTTTTGACCGAATCGAAATTTATGCAAAGAAATGAAGATGCAATATTTTCATTTCGATGAAAGTTATGCTACGAGCAAGAGAAAACATTTATCATTCCCAGATGCACAACGTCCCAAAATTTATTAAACTCATCAATATAAAGATTCTCAAGAAATGAAAAAAAGAGACTATACACCAATGCACGATTCATGGCCCCTCCCCAGCCATGAGGGGGAAAAAATTTCAGAATTTAAGACCAAAAAATGCCAAGAATCATGCAATTTCGCTACTTCAAATGCAAGGATTCCCCCAATCTAATATAAAGTAAGAAATTAAATCTTTTTGTTTAAAAAATTTCACTAAAAGCAATAATGAACTTTCTTAAACAAAAAAACCCAAACTAAAAGTTTTCTTTTAAAGCAAACTATTCAGAAGAAATATGATCTTTCCCTAAACAATTATAAACAAAACACACACTTTGTAATTGAAAGATACTCGAAGCAATAGACTAATCCTTCAAAACCAAACAAAGCAAAGATGGCTAAAAGCAACTCAAAGAATGATGTAAACAGATCAATATAGGCTCCAAAAGTTCAATCCAGCTGATCAAAGAAAAACTGGGCATCAAAAGATAACAAGACCCAATCCAAAAAAAATTAACAAACAAGTTCGCAGCCTAATAGTGGGGTGCAGTGCGAAAATCATGTATGTTCACAGTCTAGACACAGGTAGGGTGCGAACAGGTCGCACTGGTTTAAACAGTGGGGTGCAAAAATCAAGGGTTTTCGCAGGCTCCAGATAGGTACAGTGCTAGATTGTTTGTAATCAAAGAGATTTTGGAAAAAGGACAAAAAATCTAAGTGAACTTTCAGATCCAGAGAGTCTGGATGGATCTCCCACAGACTCAGAGACCAGAAATCAAGCAATCAAAGCAAGGGAAACTAGACTAACTAGGAAACAATCTGTTCCCCAGTGGAGTTGCCAATTTTGTTATAGGACAAATTTGTAGGTGTGAACATTAACTGATCTCCCTAGATCTAGAACAAAACACACCAGAACATGATGCTTTCCTTAAGTTTTAAATATTGAATTTACTAACTAAAGAGGGATAGGTGACATATCGTTTAAACGTCGCTTCCTCTCACCATCACCATTCTAGCTCCGTTCCAACACTCATACACTGATGATCCTGCAAAAGAACGCAACCAACCAAAGTGACAGTAATAACATAAACTCAATATAAACCTATGTATGTGATCAAGGAATCATACAATAAAACACAACAAGATTTATAAGAAAGAATCATATTACTATATCATATTAAATGTGAAAGAGAGATTACAACCATGGCCTTGATGTCGTAAGGTCCCTTCCAACAGTCCTTCGTTCCCCGCACACTTCTACTCCAAGAATTCTGAGAGCACAGATCTGATAATATTCACAATATATCTTGACAAAATGACTCATCTAGCCAAGCTAACAATCTCCAAAGCTCAATCTAATCCAAGCTAATCCC
The DNA here is from genome assembly GCA_032191745.1 of Picea mariana. Classification (NCBI taxonomy): domain Eukaryota; kingdom Viridiplantae; phylum Streptophyta; class Pinopsida; order Pinales; family Pinaceae; genus Picea; species Picea mariana. Next base: position 43,998 of record JASDQU010736620.1, read on the forward strand.
AAAAGCTAACTTTCTCCATGAGAGCTCTTCTCATTTTATAAGTTGAAGAGGATAAGGTGAGGAGCTTAGGATGATCCCACTAAATCATGAAAGCGAGTAAGATCCAAACCATTCGGATGCCACCTCACCATGAAAGTTTCTCCTTCTAGAAGCATCGATAAGATGCTCATTTTTCCCACGTATGAGCATTTTCGCACCCTGCCTATATAGAAACCTACGAACACTTCGCAACCTAGCTATGGTGCAGCCTATGAAAATCATGCATTTTCGCACCCTGCCTATATAGCAACCTGTGAACATCCTCTTTAATAGGGTTTTTACAAAGGAAAATGCAACTTCTTTTCTCAGGAAAAGTTCTTCTCCCCTCTTTCTTCAGGAACTCAGGCCACTGACCCCTCTGAAGGAAACATATAGGTTTACATCATTAACGGTCATAGGGATGACGAAAATAATGTGTAACAATAACCTCATGTTTTCCTCTTTTTAAGAGTCAACTTGAGGTTTTTCTTGCCTCTTTTGATAAGTTAAAAGAAATATGAATTATAGTTTGGTGCTTAGGTGTATCAGGGCTTATGGTGCACTCATACTTGAGAGAAGCACTAGTTCATCCATACCTTATGAGAGCATTAGTATTCCCATACCTTATATGACCACCAATGCACCCTCCCAATGTGAAGCACTAGTGTGTTGATACAGAAGTGGAGCACCTATGACTTTTTGAGTTATTGGCACTCTAGTGTACATGGTTCATAGAGAACTTGCTCTCTTAAACTAATGTGGAGCACTGGTGTTCTTAGACCAAAGTGGATCACTTCTATATTTTGAGGTTGTTGACACTTTGATGCACATCAATCTAGAAGCAACAATGCACCTAGACCAATGTGGAGCACCAATGCACCTAGACCAATGTGGAGCACCAATGCGTCTTCACCAAAATGGAGCACTGATGTCTTTTTGGCATGTTATTGCTTCAATGTGCTTGCAGCCATGGAGCACTTGTGTGCTTGATATTAAATAACACTAGTGCATTGTAATGGTTTAGGTGTACCGACATAAAAACGTCCTCTAAAGCCTTCGCCCACCCACCTATACTAGAAGCCTTAACTAATAGCAAAGTATGGAGAAGTGGTTATGCTAAAACCTCCACTAATTGGTGTTTTCCTTATATCATAAATAATGTCTTCCAATTGTTTGAATTCATGTTTGAGTGTATTTATAATCATTTGTATGTTTATACCACTTTACACGACCAAGTTAGGCCTATTATTATAATTTAAACTATGTTATATTTTTTAGAATCTTTCCTGGGAAAATGTCCTTTCCTTGTTTTAAGAGTTTTTGTAGTTAATGGGAAATTTTTAGAGTGATCGTGGCATGTAGAGTACATAGGTGTGATCAGATCATGGACCTCATTTAGGTAGGTTGTTAGTGGATCACAAATGTTAAGCTGAAATTTGTGATCAAATTTCTATATGAAGTAGTTTTCACTTTATGTTTATTAAGGGATATGAAAAGTTGTTGCGTGTTTCCATGATGCTTAGTTAATGTTTGTATTTAGGGAAAATTTGAGGTATAAAATGGGCCTCCTAAGAAAAATAATTAAATAATAGTTAAAATAATAAAATAAGAATTATAAATTTTCAAAGGGGAAGAAATAAAACTACCTTTTTAATCATATTTTTGACTTACATCCTCATAATTTTACTCAAATTTCAAGTGTAGGCACTCGTTGGGTGTGAAATTAAATTCTACATCCAACGAGTGCCCGCTCTACATACATTAAAACATTGTCTTTTTAATGTATTTCCAGTTTACCTCACCATGGGTCTATCAAAAGTATGTAGAGTGGCTACTTGTTGGATGCAAAATTTAATTCCACACCTAATGAGTTCCTACACTTGAAATTTGAGTAAGCTTATAAAGAGATAAGATGAAAATATGATTAAAACAATAGTTTTCTTCTTTTTCCTCCAAATATATTAACCCTTATGGTTGACATCATCATCTTGAATCTTATTCGTTATTTTAAAGTTGATTTTGATAGTGCATTTTTTGTTTTGAGGCCCATTTTTTACCTCAAAATTCCCCTAATGATTGATCAGAGGAGAAGAGTGGTTTTCTTACCTAGCTATATTAAAGTAGTTCTAAATTACAACTAGAGGGAAAATGATCACTCATATTAGGTAACGTTTCTATCCTATTTCTTTTAAGCTATTTATTTTGAGATAAGATGAAAATATGATTAAAAAAGTAGTTTTCTTTCTTTCCTTCCAAAAATATTTACCCAAATGGTTGACATCATCATCTTGAATCCTATTGGTTATTTTAAAGTTGATTTTGATTGTGCATTTTTTGTTCCGAGGCCCATTTTTTACCTCAAAATTCCCCTAATGATTGATCAGAGGAGATGAGTAGTTTTCTTACCTAGCTATATTAAAGCTATTCTAAATTACAACTAGAGAAAAAATGACCCCTCCTATTAGGTAACACTTCTATCCTATTTCTTTTGAAGTTATTTTAGTTTGTAATGTTGTTTACGTACCTCATTGATGTGCCCTTTCAAGTCCTCTCCTTATCTTGGGTTTTCTAAGTACGCTTTGTGTGTTGATGGCATGGCCTTTGGGATTAGTACTATTCAAATAATTGACTAGGATGGTTTGCTAAGAAAAATCATGGCATGTAATTATGTAAACAGTAGAGAGTTTTAGTTGATGATTGCATTCTTTTATGATGAGGACATGATTTCTTGTCTTGATTGTGGGAAGAGTTTAAGAGTAATTTTATATTGTGATATCTCTTTTGATACTAAAAATGGAATGTAACCTTGATGTTTGTATTATTCATTACTATTGTTAAGAAAATTTATTGAATTTTATTAAGGAATGAACGTAGTAAATAAATGGGGTTAATGGTAATGCAATTAATGTGATTAAAAATAATAATAATAATTTGAATATAATTGTTTGGTTTAAAAATGAGTATATATATATATATATATATATATATATATATATATATATATATATATATATATATATATATATCNAAAATAATAATAATAATTTGAATATAATTGTTTGGTTTAAAAATGAGTATATATATATATATATATATATATATATATATATATATATATATATATATATATATATCCACTTCTTTATATCTAAATTATTCTTAAAGTTATGGCAAGTGACCTGTGAGAAATGAACTAAGGATTGTAGCCTAGCATGAGATAAGAAGAATGGATATTACAATGTCTTTAGTGTCTTGTGAAAAATAATAAAGGCCCTAACCATATTATGATGTAAAACCTTAAGGATATTAATGAATATTCTACTTAGATCTTGGTTAGCATCCTCCTTAAATTGAGAAAATTGAGTATGGTTTAATGTTATTCCAATTCTTGTATGAAGCCCTCGTGGTTTAGAAGTAGAGTTACTGGAGTTCTTGGATGTAGAAACCAGATTTGAGCCTATCACGTATTTCAACTTTATGGATATCCCCGGTGGCTAATATAGAATTGAGGACTTGGATGTTAACTTATAAGATTGTTTCTTTTATAGAGAAGTTTAAATATTTTTTTATGTGGTTAAGGATTGTGTATTTGAATGTTGATTAGTTAAGGAGTGTTATGTAAGTGAAATTTTATGATGTTGATGACATGATGCATGAAATTTGTAAATCTTGTGGAAATAATAATGGCAAATTTTTTTATAACATTTCCTATTTAAAAAAATAAAATTAGAGTCATTTCTTGGTTAGAAGTGTTATATTTGATGTTTGATGTTATGTTTTCAAGGGCACTACACTACAATATCATGAGCTAGTTACAACACTAGGGCCTATTGGATCTACATGCTTACTAGTAGCTTGAACATTGTATGTTAGATTTTGTATATAGCTATTAGTAGGACTATTATGTTAAGGCCATTATGGTATGGCCATGAAGAATGAATGTCGTTTTATCTTTTCTTTTTCCTCTTAGAAATGGAGCTCTTGCTCATGTGCCTAAATTGTGATGATGTGTAAGTATAGAAGCTACCTAAATTCTAGGATGGAATGTCAATAGGATTCCTAGTGAATGACATGTCTGCACCTTAATACCTATACATTTTTCGATATGCTTTTGCTTAATGGAAAAGAATGATTGCATGGAACCTCTAGAAAATTTTGTTAATTTAAGTGATTGTTGAATAAAAACCTTTAGATTTATTATAGAAACATGTGCATTTAATTAGTTTCTCATATAGCCTAGGATTTAACTCTTGTAGTTGTAAATAACTCTCTTTGAGTGCATTTTGTGTATGCAAATCGATATATTTGGTGTGGATTGGTGCATTATGACTTAGTAATTTAATATCCAACATGGGAAATAATGTTTTTTTTACTTTGGGAAGTATACGAGGATTCCTCTAGCCTTGGTTATTCCCTACATATTTTCAATAATGTCTCAATCAGGTGGGAAGAGTAAAATGATTTTGCTGACCAAATCATGTCCAAAGGATAGTGTTAATCCTTTACATAAGTTCCAATCCAACTTAAGGTATGATTGCAAGTTAACATTGTGTATGTTGAGCTAGATAAGATTAATAGTTAAGAACATCGTTAATGTTCACTTGTTATTCATGAGAAAAGGGTATAATCCTTTGGAGATGACTTTTACAAATATATGTGACCTGGGATATTACTATTGGTTGTAGTTTTGATAACTTGATGATGAGATCTAGTGGAAGTTACATCTACTTTAGAAGCATGGCATTGAGTTTGGGATGTCATTAATTGAATGTTTGTGTTTTGGTATGTTAACCATGATTCTCCAAATTATTGTTGTTAATATGGAATGTTGATGAAAAGTTGGGGTGTTTGTGGGATCCCTATTAACTAGGAATTGTTGATTATGCATAGGAGATTAGAAGTGATGCTTGGGAATTTGAATAGGAGCTAGAGCTTGAATGTATTTTTTATGAATGAGAGTGGATGCCTTATGATTCCTCTATAACTAAACTTGTATTGGTGATTTGTTTGATTTTGGCCTTGTCTATTCATTGGATTGAGATGAGGTAGCAAGGATGCTACACAATGGTATACTTTGGTTGGTTAAAGAAAAAAATAGTAAATGATTTGTATAATGGTTAAAGATGTTGACAAAAACTTGATGATACGATTAAAATAATCATCTTTAAGGGTTTATATTTGATCCAAATAAGCCTATGACTTGATATGGATGTCTTCTTTAATGACTTAGTGTGTTTATATTTTGACTTAGTGTGTGTATCTATTGATGTGAAAAATCTATGCTATGGATGAAAGTAGTTCATATTTTTGCACGTGTTGTATTGTTGTGGAAACAATTATAACATTGAAAGCCTAAAAGATGTTTTTTTGTATGGACTTAATGTCGTAGAATGAATAAAAAATGTGTGTTTCTTGATTTAAGCAAGTCTTTGTGTTTGTGTTAAAGAATCTATGTTCATGAAATTTCATGAACATCAATAAGCTAATATTGTTGATGGACTTATGTTCACTTGAAAGTCAAGTTGAATGATGGATCAATGTATGAATCCAACCAAGAATGGATGCCCTAGTGTACCTTAATCTTGATGTTTAAATAAAAGAGTTGGAATTGCATGTTGAATGAAATATGTGGGCTTTATATGCTTTTGATTTATTGAGTTTGATGGTGTTCATGGGACATATTAGCATGTTCATTGATATGAAGTTATTCATGTCGATTATTTTTTGTGTTATTGTGTCTTTTACTTATGTTCACATTGGAGGTTTCTTTTCGTTATGAAGTGGCCAATTCCTAACTCTTAAAAGAGCTTGGTAAACTCTCTATCTTGAGGATTTTTCTTAGTGAGTTGGCAAATTTGAATGATGTTGATGGATGTCATTTTAGGAGTGTATAGTGTTGGATTGTGTAATTTGGATGTTGATACAAGCGTCTATAGGTCAAAGTAAAACCTTTAGCTTGAAAACTTGCATGTTGTGAGAAGACGATAAAGTCTAGTAGCCATGGGGAATACAGTTCTTCTATTGATATGTAAGAGAGTTGCTTATGACTAAGTATGAAAGAGGGAAGTAATGCTCCCATAGTAGATTTGACTTTGATGGGTAAATCTGGCTAACCACTTTTTGAGAGTGATAACTATGATTTTAAATGTTATGATTGTGGACTCATGTTTGGGTTAACTAGTTTTCTAGAAGTGATGATGTCAGTGAAAGAAATATGGAGCACCTCTAGTGAAAATTCTCCTTTGGTCTTAGTTTCAATTGAGGAATTAATAAAGTAATGGCCAAAATTTTCGTGGAAAGAAAACATTCTAAAGATGGTTTGGATTGTATCTTTGATATTTATCCTTGGGTTCATATGGAAATCTGGGAACAATAAGATCATTGAAGAAAAGGTTTTGTTCAATTTAGAACCAACTTGCAATTCCATATTGGTATAGTGGATCAAGTATGAAAGATGTGGATCATATTCTCATCGGTTATGATTATGTAAAGCAACGCTAGAACCTATGGAGTACAATTAGTTGACATTCTCCTTCGATCTCAATTTTATTTGAGTTGATAAAAATCACCAAAATATTCATGGAAAACTTATAATCTAAAGATGGTTCGGATGGAATCTTTGAGATTTATCCTCTAGGTCTTATGAAAAGTTGTGAACAAAAAAATATTTGAAGGAAAGGTTTCAGTCAAAGAACCAACTTAGGAAAAAATAAGAGGGACAATTTGGAAATGGTGAAGGCTAGATGTAAGAACGTGGATGTCTCCAATACAAGTTCCTCAGAATTAGCCTCCATTCAATATATGGACATATTCCTCATACACTCCCCCATTGATAGAAAAGGTTAGGTAGGTTAGGCAATGTGAACTACAAATAGGTATAGTTCCATTCCCATGAGGGATGGGTCAAGATTAATTTCAATGGGACATCTAAACAAAATGATGGATTTCTATGGGCAAGATTTCTAGAAGTCAAAATTATCACAAATTTTTTATGATCCTAAGATTCTTAATCAGAAAACAGACAATCAAGTGAACTATGAAGCTTTGGCAATGGGAATGACAAAGGCCCTTAACTAGGAAATGATAAGTAAAGGAAATATGATTAAATATGGACTAAGTGCTTCTACATTGCTTCAAGGAATATAAGTTTGTACATATAAGAAGATCCATTAACCTAATAGAAAATTAGTTTCCTAATTAGACTATTGTGTATAGGGTATCCCTTTCAACGACCCTAGAAGACCCAACTATAGGGGAACTAGAATGGAAATAATTTATTTTAAGGAATATAAGAATATGGCGATTTCCCTTTCCTTCTCATCCCATCAAATCCTTAATAAATGAGATTAGGGAGTCTTATCTTGTAATTATGGTTTCCCCCTTCCCAATTCAATATCTCGAGTGGAAGAAGGAATTTCATGCAATCATCAATGTTGAGGGTGGTGAAGGGAACCTACCACCCCATATGCCAACATCTCACATTCAAAGTAGCAACGTGTATCTAACAGATTCCCATGGGCTATTCACTCAATAAACCTGTGACATAACACCTTTGTTCATGAGATATTAAAGAATAACCCTAATTTCACTAGATATTGATAAATATCTCCCAAAATCCTTTTGTTAACCCCCTTCCCAATACATATTTCCAATAAAAGAAACCCCTACTTTTACTAGATACCCCTTTTTATACCCCCCAATACCTATAAACCCCTTGATACCCCACA
>JASDQU010736620.1:51818-111618 GCA_032191745.1 Picea mariana
CCAATACCTACAATATATTGAATTTATTTTTCTCAATTAAAAAACCCCCTTTATGAATGAGCATGATAAGATATTGCTCCACAAGATGAAGCCCCCGTGCATATGTCATCTATTTTATTTTTGTAAAACACTCGGTTCTAAAAATCTTCGTGCTTTCATTTCTCAACGATCTATAATAGAATGTGCTAGTGAAGTTTATGGCATGGAATAAAAAGGGAAGACGACAAGAGGTTGGCCCAAGAAGAAAGAGGAGCTTTCAAAAAACCCCTTAAACACTCAACACAAGTTTGCAAATTTCTTGGCCAAGCACAAACTCCTACATCTTTTCCAAGAAGTCAATTCATCCAATCTAAAGATATAGACACATAAGAGTAACTGGTGGGTCACCAAAGAGAAGATTTATGAATTTTTGGTGGGGTTATTTGAGTATTTGAAGTACCAAGAGGAGTACAATGAAAACCTGTGTATGGAATTTGAAGATAAGGTCCTTAACATGTTGAAGAGTATTTGTGTTGAAGGTTTTCCACCAAGGGATTACTATTGTGTAGCTTGGTGGAGGAAGTGCCAGATCATCTAACCCATAATGGATTTGTTCAATTAAATGAATTTTTTGAGGCTTAATATATACTTCTCCCTATTATGGTAATAATTAATAGCTTTGATTTAAGGTTATATATATAGTTGATAGTCTGTATGTTTTGATTATAGAGATAAATGTTTTAAAGTTGTATATTTGGACCAAATCTCATTGGGAATCCAAGTGTAGGTATGTCCTTACTCTATTCTAGATGCTCTTGACCACATAGATTTTTAAATAAATAAATAAAAATCTTACAAAAAGAACACATTAAAAATTATTTAGAAATCCAACTTTAATAATAATAACTTTCTTTCACTACTAATAAAAAATAATATGCACTGGATGAAATTTTAAAAATTGGGGTTGCAAACATAATGGCACAACCACTAGAAAAACTTCAAATCACAATAGATAATTACTATAACACTTAAGTGTATTAATTGTCTTCAAACAAGTTATATATAAAAAATAGCAATAGTCTGCGAAGTAGAAAAGTGAATGTGTGATCTCCAACCCAAGCATAAACACATGAAATAACAACAACAACAACAACAACAACACAAAATTGTTTTCAAACAAGTTATACATAAAAAAACAACAATAGTCTGTGAAGTAGAAAAGTGAATGTGTGACCTCCAACCCAAGCATAAACACATAAAATTAGGCAAATAATAATAATAATAATAGCACTGACACAAAAAGTAAACGTGCATCCCTTTACCCAAGTATAAATAAATGAACAATGGGATAATAAAAGAAATTTTAAAATTACTGATAAATTATTTTAATTGAAATAGGTATTGTATTGAGTTTGTTATCCTCATTTTTTGGATAACTAAGGAGATTATGTCTCGAGGCCCTCAAGTTGCAGATATGGAGTGTCGATAGACTACATGACCGATAGTACACTTTGCACATATGGAAAACCCACTCACCACCACAAATGGTCACGGGTTTGCAAATGGCATCCACCACACCAACTGGCTTCCGGAAGGCAGTGGGCCTTGCTCAATGAGGTACAATTCAGTGTTATGGTGAGCATCATTTCAATATTTAATCCATTTGATTATGTTGTATCTTATATTTCTATATATTTCATTATATATGCTTGGACATTATGCCTTTTTACCTGCTTCACCTTGGTGGTTGATATTGTATACTAGTAAGTGGTCTTCTTTGGGAATAGGTTTTCTACTAGGAACTCCCTTAATGATCCATTGTATCGTTCCCGACCATACTTACCACTTTCCATCATTATTCCCCTCCATTTCCTTATATCTCGGGATTTTAGGGTGTATTGACCCAAGAAGGGGTTGTCCCTCATTCTATGGGAAGAAGGGGCTGAAAGCCTAAAGGGGTTGATGTTGGGTAAAAGATAAAAGCCTTGAATAATCCTTCTGGATGCTTCACCCAGTGATCACTCAAGAAAAAAATAAAACACTTATCTTTGAGTAAAGGGGACCCACAATATAATAAAGAATGCTTAAAAGTTTAGTTGAAGGATAGGAGGTCTCATCACGAGCCGACCTATCACGTCCATGAATATCTAGTGGTATGAAATTACCATCATATGGTCACAAAACTAAGGTAATGGATCCCAATTTCATGGTTGAGAGAAAGGGGGTCTCATCACGAGCCATCCTTCTTATTTCCACTAGGTTTTTGTGGGTGACATTGTCATCATCTGGTCACCACACTAAGGCAGGGACCTTCAATCTCTCGTTATGCTATATTGAAATAAAATACAAAGAAAGAAATATAAAAGGCAATTGATGGGCTTGGAAAAAGTGCATTGCGGATGAAGGTACCACACACCCTCTACAAAGGCACCCATGAATGAGACACTACAGTCCCTTGTATGTCATGGGACCTATGCCCATTGAATCTTGATCCCAACCACTTCATCCACTTTACATGGCTTAGAGAGGGATCTCTTGGAAACTCTCCTTTACCTAGGACAAGACCTACCCATTAGGACACCTCGTCAACCCTCCCATATTCAAGCTTGACAAGTCACGTAGTGTCTTTGAGCATTTAATTGTTTGATATAAAGATCTTTGATGCACATGCTTAGATGGCTTATTTATTGACTGGATTCACTTATCATGATGTTATGACTTGAGATCCTTGGAGGGTGTGCTCATTTTTCTTTGCAAGACCTAGTTGGTGGACAATTTTGGGAGAACAAACCTAGCTTGGGCTTCCATGGGGCTACAAACCCACAGGTTGGATGCCAAGGGCCCGCATGCCGGATGGGAAATATCAGACTTGGAAGGCCTTAATGATGAGTTGGATGACATATCCTAGCCCCCACATGCCAAACATTTTTCTTAGGCGAATCAAAACGTCACTTCTAGAGACATGACGTCACCTAGGGGGGTTAGGGCTTGGTGGTGAGGTGCCACTCATTTACACTTGGAAGTTTTGAGGAGAGGAGGGTCTTCACCATGATGAGATCATATATATGCTTGACATATGGCCTTTGGAGGCCTACCTGTGCTTCTCCAACACCAACGAATTCCTCAAAGTGGAAAAACGTCCCCTAAAGGGGTGACGTCCTTCTAAAATTAGGGTTTTCTCATGTGAAAAAATGAATTTTAAATGATCTTCCTTGTAAAGGGGGAAATATTAGGGTTTTTGACCCCTAATATTGTGTTTTACCCCTTAAAATGTGGACAAGTCACCTTAGTGACATTTGTATAAATAAGAGATCATAAGATCTCATTTTAAACATAAATCTCCCTCGTTGTAAGAGGAATTGGTCTAAAAATTTCGCTATAATTGGCTCTTTTATCTCTTGTGCACTTTTTTATGGCTATATTTATGAATGGTTGATGGAGGAAGTGATGTGCTAGCCTTGGAAATCTTATCTCTTGCTATTGTGGTGGAATATATTGGCATTTTCCCTTGAATTGGTATGGTTTTTACTTTCATTCTATCATTTGTTTCAAGTCAAGGTTATTGTGCTAGGAACTAGGTGGGAAGTATAAGGGCATACACCCCCACCATAGTCTTCATCACTTTATGCTTCATCTTAATGCTTTAACAAGGGTTTTCTAAGAGAAGTATACAGGCATACACCCTCTTAGCATAAACCCTAGCTAGAGAAACTTGCCTTGGGAAGTAAAAGGGCTTACACCCCCAAGGAGGTAGCTTCTCTAGATATTTGTTTTCATGACCCCACTAACCCAAAAGTAAAGGAACTAGTCATTTATTATTTCATTGGACAAATAAAATATTGCAATTGGAAACATGATTTTCGATCATTTCTACTTCTTGCAAAGTGGATTGAATTCCTTGTTCCTTGGGAACCTCATAGCCACTAGGGTGTCCCCATCAAGGGGATACTTCTTGTTGTTGTTACAAAATTTCATCTTCATCCATTAGGGTTGTAGAAACCCTAACTCATTTTCTTGAATAACTCTCTTATCAACCATTGGATTTTGCTCAAAGTGTGCACACTTACTCTCCTTGGTCTAGCACACTTTTTGGAAACGTTTGAGGGGATTTCAGTGGATGATTTTATTTATGTAATACATTGAATGTTACAGCCATAAGTATGATATAATTTTCTGCATACAAGTGTTTACAACAGCCTTATCTTTTTGTGCTAGAATATTGGCTTTTCATCTTGAGTTTAGCTAGTCATTTACTAGTCTTTCTCTTGTATTTTCTACTTGATCTCTATCATTTATTGAGCATCCTATAGTACCATTTAATTGTTGATATTAATTCTTATCTATTGATGCAAATTGGGGACATCAATCTTAAATTTATGATCCAACTAACATATATCATTGCAACGTATCTTTTCTTGTGTCTCAGGCAGGTACAATCATCCGGATAAGTACTATACCCATGGGGCATAAATTACTTGACTTACAAGGAATATCTTCCCAACTTTCATCCCACTTAGAATTTACCTCTAGGGAATTCACTTCCTCTTATCTCCATCTCCATCTCCATCCCCCTAGGGTCATCAAGATCACCTCCCTAGAGTGACCTAGTCACCCTTGAAGTGTGGTACCTACATTGAGGTGGCATTGGGTGTAGGGTTACCAAGTTGTAGAACTTGTTTTGTGGTTGGGTTAGGATTTTCCCAACCTGCAATGTTCATTATAGCATTTTGGCGCCGTTGTCGAGGAATATTTTGAATCTTCTTCGTGTTAGAATATAATGGATGTGCTCATTTTACCATTGACAATATCACTATTTTCACCCAACCATAGGCCGAAGCCACCCTCCGAGCACCTTAACCTTGACAGAGAATCACTCTGGAAGCAAACCCTAGGCTAGATAGCCAAACAAAGGGTAGTGCACCTTTCCCCAAGGATAGTGCACCAACAAGAGTTAATCAGATAGTCCAAACCCTAACCAAGAGATATTCCAATCCAAACGTGATCTGCTAGTTGCAACAGCTGCAATGGAAGATCTCCTCCAAACATGCGCACAAAACTAGGCACTATAGTGCGCACAAGTGTTGCTCTACAATTCTGAGATTCCTTGCCAGAATGAAGACTGGCCTCCTGTATTTATAGTAATTCTGGCTAACTGCCTGGGTCGACTTCTCATTCTGGGTACCAGTCTGTTCAGTATATCTTATTTCTTCTGGCCGACTTCTTCTCTTGAAGGCTAATAACCTAATACAAGTTATCTTCTTGAGTCGACAAGTCTTATAGGGTTATTATCCAACTCATTAGGGTTTCTTCTTGCTTCCCGGAATATCCTATTCTCGTCAGGTTTACATGTGGAGGTAAATACCTCCCGCGACTACCATAATATCAACACTCCCTCCTAGCTATGGAGGTATTACAGGTAATGGTCTTGAGCACAAACATACCATTCACCTGATAGCATCAATATAGTTGTATAGACTGTCTCATGACTATGTCATGAGCACTATCAGTGTCATAAGTTGTATCATCTCTTGGAACCATACTCTATCTGAGTAATCAGACATGATACTCACTCCATAGAGTGATACAAGAGCCATTCTTCTAATCCAGAAGAGTAAATGTTCTGAACCATTCTCTATCTAGGAAATCTCTGTTCATCATTCATCTGGATGATAATTATTTTCAACACTGCTAATAGTCTTCAAGGCAATCGGAACAATATCATTCAATTGAACACAATTGTGTCTGTCCATAGTAGTACACAACTACCATCCAATGGTACACTACCACACCAAGTACCACACAGATACTTGATCAAACAGTGGAACACATCCACCATAGTAGTATGCATTTATTATCTAGAAACATACGAACTTCATAACAATCATCTGATATCAACCTGCACAGAAACAATGTTATGATATAAATTGAATCATCTGGGCCATTCTTCCACTCACATCTGTGAGATCTTGGAAGAGAATCTACCATCAGAAGGTAAAACATCAATGATGAGCTATCTGGACTATTCTTCTCAAGCAAGGAAGAATAATTGTATTGATTTCTGAGCCTGGACCATTCCCCACCCTAGGCCATTCCTCCGACACTAAACAAAGTGTAATCTAGAGAGAATGAGTCTTCCCTAAGGAATGTATGTCCCTGATTGTTGAACCTAGACCATTCCCCACCCTGGGCTATTCCTCTGACACTAAACAAAGTGCAACCTGGAGAGAATGAATCTTCCCTAAGGAATGACTGTCTGGACCATTTCCCATGTTAACCACAAGAGGAAATGCATGTCCTGCACCAACCTCCAAAACAGACCATTCCTCATGTTAACCACAATGAGAAATCGTTGTCCGGCAAGGTGGGCCAGTCTTCTTGAGTAACCCTCAAGAAGAGAGACTTCCCTAGACCACTCTGCATGTTAACCACAATGGGAAGTCGATGTCTATGGTACATCATCAATCTGGACCATTTTCTGAACTGGAAAATGTCTGTACGTTAGAAATTTCAATCCACTTTCCGAACTGGAAAGAATCTGCTCATCCTGGACCATTTTTTGAACTGAAAAATGTATGTCCATCAATTAATAATACATCAGTTCTCCCTCCCAACCTGGGATTCATCTCTTCCTTTTTCAATAAGGAAGTCGTCTCCATGAGCTCCAACTTGAGTACGCAAATTCTTTCATCTAGAACATAATCTTTATCAAAATGTCTACTTATATGCTCATCTGTGGAGATATGTATTGGAGAACCACTTTCTCCTTTCTAGACTTCATCACAGATAATGTAATGTTTGATTTCAAATGTACTTCGGTCTGGGACACTGGTCTTCTTTGAAGGCTTCATGTAGCTCTAATCAATAAAGTATATCATTGTTGGAAAACTAGAACATATCCATCTGGCACTTCTTATGTCATCATGAGATTTGATCTTCTGAGTAATCATCTTGATACAATATCTTTTTTATAGAAAATATTCACCACGCTTCTGCTATGCACTGGAGGTTCTCCACCAAGTTATCTTCTTCTATCATCATACAAGGGTCTCTTTCTGGTATGCCTCAAAGTCTTGAGGTTTCTTTTCATATGCTCTTTGTTCAATTTCTCTGGAGAACATTCTTTGCATTCATCTGATGTAGAACTCCAACCCATGGATATTGCGGATGATATAAAGCCTCGTGTAGAGGTATGTCTGGTTTACTGGAACAAGTAATCATCATAGTCTTCTCCCTCCATATGGGAGAACCTCTAGTTCTAGATCTTGCAATGCTTGCATATATACACTATTCTTCATCACAACTTTTAGTTCCTCTGCTTGATTGCTTTTAGTGAGTTCATATCAGACTAGTAATCTTGTGATTCTTATTGACTGGTTGTTCTAGCTTCTCTTTCTTTCTTGGAATCTTCATGTTCTTCCTAACGTTTTTATTTATCTCTTGGGTCCATGGAGTTTCTTATAGATTCCATGCCCTAAATATTTCATTTCTTTCTTTCATCATAGGATCACAGATGTGGATGGACAACCACGGATACTTTAAGGCTTTTCTTTGAAGAAGTCTTCTTCTGCGGTTGAACTGAACACGTACTGTCTTTTCATGGCTGCTACCATGAATATATACTTCATCATCTTCAATGGATCATAGTATGAGCTCCCTCCTAATCCTTACTTCATGTATGAGTGCATATAATCGACTCCCTCCATCTAACAGAGTCTACGCTTCCTTCTGCATCCTTATTTTCTCTTGCAATATATAATTGGCTCCCTCCGTGTAACAGAGTTCACGCTTCCATCTTATTGTCTTCTGCAAAACGTCATAAGTCTTTCTCCAATTTTCTCTTGATTGTTGACTTCTTTCTGTCTTTGCTTCTTCTAAGCCTCTTCATGATTGATTCTGATTTCGTCTTATCTTGTAATAGCTTCCACATGATTTGTTTGACGTATTTCATCCTTTCATGTGTATTATTTGACTTGTATAATGATAACAATCCTTATCTTGTTGTTCTTACATAAATATAGTTCATCTTGGAACATATTATATTCTAAGAGATATATATACAAGATATATACAGAGACTATGCAAACAAGATATGTACAAGAAATAAGAAGAGTATTGTTACCTTCAGAAGAAGAAGTCTCTTTCATCCTTCTTAGTCTTCTTTGTAGGTTCCTTTTCTTCGGCCACTGATGCTTCGTGTTTCTCCTTCCTTTTCTTTAGCTCAAGACAATGATTCTTGTAGTGACCATACTTTCGACAGTTGAAGAATTGTGTTTATGAAATATATTTCTCTTGATTTGTCTTCCTCTTTAAACCAAACTTCCTTTTGTTCCTAAAATTCTTGAATCTTGCTTTGAAGGCTTGATCATCTTACTTCTTTTGGGGTTTCTCTTTTGCACTAATCTTGGATTGTTCTTGAGCACAACAAGTCCAAAGTTCTTCAAATGTAGGATACTCCTTCCTTGTGTTCATGCTTGCGGAAAATGCATCCCATGTTTTGGGAAGACCATTGAGTACTATGTTTACCAATTCCTTCTCTGAAATGATTTCTTCAATAGCTTGTAGTTGATCTCTTAACTGAGAGATTCTCACAAAGTATGATTTTATGTTGTCATCATCATTCATCTTCATGTCACAGAGCTCATTCTTCAGACTCATTATTTGTCCAATGTTTATGACTGAGAAGAGGTTTGTTAGGGCATCATACATCTTTTTCGATGAGTCAAGATGGGAGATGTAGGGTATCAAGTGGTATTTTATAGATTCCATTATGATACTCATAGCATTGATGTCATCGTCTTTGAACTTCTCCATAACTACAACGTTCTTCGGTTCCTTCTCTTTTCCTTCTTCAAACTCTGGTTTCACAATCTTTCCTTTCATGATATCCAACACTTTATTCTTAGCAAGGATGAGGTCAATCCTTGTATTCCATGCTCTGAATTTAGAAGCTCCATATAACTTGTTTTCTGAATTCATAGAGTAAGTCATGGATTCTTTGACTTGGTCAACCCTAGATCTGACCAAAAACTCAAACTTGATGTCTTGGCTTGCTGAGAGTACCAGGAGATGCGCTAGGCTAGGGCGCACTGATTTATCCAGAAATTAGGTCAATCCCTTCACTTAAGGTGCCTCAACGAGAGGATTAGGGTTTCTGCAACTACACCTGCTAGTAACCCTAGCGACAGTGCTTTGGTGATTGCTCCTGCTAGAAACCCTAGCGGCAGTTCTTCAACAAGCTTAATATCCTTCTGGCTATGTTTCCTTCCAGCGGTTAGACTGAATGAAGGAGGTGTGGGCGCATAACATGTTATAATATAATGGATGTGCTCATTTTACCATTGACAATATCACTATTGTCATCCAACCATAGGTCGAAGCCACCCTCCGATCACCTTAACCTTGACAGAGAATCACTCTGGAAGAAAACCGTAGGCTAGACATCCAAACAAAGGGTAGCGCACCTTTCCCCAAGGATAGTGCACCAACAAGATCTGATCAAATAGTCCAAACCCTAACCAAGAGATAGTCCAAGCCAAACGTGATCTTCTAGCTGCAGCAATTGCAATGGTAGCTCTCCTCCAAACCTGCGCACAAAACTGGGCACTGTAGTGCGCACAAGTGTTGCTCTGCAATTCTGAGACTGCCTACTAGAATGAAGACTGGCCTCCTGTATTTATAGTAATTTTGGCTAACTGCATGGGCCGACTTCTCATTCTGAGTATTTGTTTGTTCAGTATATATTATTTCTTCTGGTTGAATTCTTCTCTTGGAGGCTAATAACCTAATACAAGTTATCTTCTTGAGACGACAAGTCTTCTAGGGTTATTAGCCAACTCATTAGGGTTTCTTCTTGCTTCCTGGAATATCCTATTCTCATCAGGTTTACACATGGAGGTAAATACCTTCCGTAGCTACCATAATATCAACACTTCATACCCTAAATAAACTTTGGTAAGCTATCCCAAATCCTTTCCCTTAGCTTACCTGGCGAATGCACCCGAGGAACGTTCCCATTCCACCTTTCTTGATGAGTTTATTTTGAAACTCATATGGCGACTCCAGCTTCCCATAATTCTTCTTTTCCCAAACCTTTTCCCCCTGGGAGGTTCAAGCCTTCTAAGGTTTACCAAAGAAGGCCTCCTCTCAAGCCTCTCGTTGATAAAACCCTTTTCCATAAATCCCTTCCTCTTTCTCCAATGGCTCGCCCTTGGGAAAGAGACCTCTACAAACCCATTAACATGGCCAATATCCAAGGTTACCCTAACAAGATTCCAACAAAATTCAACAAGTGGTTTCCAAAGTTCCTAGGAAACAATGTGATAATTGTCAAAGACCTCATTTATGTCATGGGTTAGGATATGGACAATACATGCATTGATCATGAAGATGTGGCCATGAGATTATTTGCGTCATCATTGACTGAAGAAGCTCTTGATTGGTTCAATGGACTCCTTGATTATCATATCACAACCTATGATGCTTTTTTCATCTTATTTTAAATCATATGGTCGAGAAAAGAATATGGTGGGACACTTGGGACTCATTTCAATCAAATAGAGAAAAAGGAGAATGAAATGGTAAGGGAATTGATTTCTAGATTTGACAGGTTGTACAATCAAATTCCAATAGATTATCATCCTACAATATCATCAGTTTGTCTCCTTTACATGAATTCTTTTGAAGGGGAGTTCTGATACATTCTTAAATATAAAAATCCCACATCATTGGCAGAGGCTAAAGAATTCAGTATCGACATTGAATAAAATATCCTTGATTCAAAAAATAGAACATTTTCAATACCCTCGCAACAAGACAAAATCAAGGATGAGGGTTTCCAACAATAGCGTTGCTGATCAGATTGCTCTCCTAACTCAGAAGATAGACCAAATTAATACTCAGTTTTTCCAGGTGAAGGATCAACTTATGAAGCATATGACTATAGTGGAAAGAAATCAATCTACTTCTAGAACTCAGTTTTCTAGACAACAGAGAGATTCCACCGATTGGAAACCAAGACCTCAAAAAGAGGCAAAGGACCCAGATCATTTAAAACCTGTTGGGACAATTGATATAGAAGCTCGACGTCTCCCATGCGAAAAACCCCACAGGGAATATGAGTGCCCCCGACAAGATGAAGATTATCATGACAATATAACTTCATGATTTGCAATCTCAACGATAAACAAGTTCCTCAAGAACAGATCAATGAAGCCAGAAGAATAGGATAAAGAGAGGGGAGACTCTCGGCATTAAGTAAATTGACAGATGATTAGAAGAAGGAATTGAGGAGAAGGGAAATCCTAACCTATAGAAGAAAAAATTCTTCATCCCCTCCATCACATCTTGATACTCCTCTTCCATCAGCAGAAAAGGTGGTTCCACCACCTCCATCGTCGGTATGTGAGTTATTTCCTAAGCCAACTCCTATAGATGAAATTCAGTTGAATATAGATATTGCAAACATGTTCGGAAAACTGAATATGACGGTCTCAGTGACAAATATGTGTAAGATCCCTTCCATAAAAAGGGAATTTTTAAGGATATTACAGATGCCAGCCGAGAAGGAGGATCATTCCATAATTTTGAATACTATGTATCTCGATCGACAAAAAACAATATCCCTCCCTTCTATCTTTCATCATGCATGAATGGCCTGTGCTTGAAAAAATGCATGATTGATTCAGGGGACTCAACAAATGTCATATCTTTGAAGGTGATGAAACAAATTGGTTTGAAGACAACTTGACCTTATGGAAATGTTTGTGGTATTGATTCAAGAAGAGTTAAGCTCTTGGGAGTATGTGAAGACGTTGAGGTATTTTTGATAGATTTTCAGCATATCATCGTCTTCCTGGACATATTGGTGTTCGATGTCCTTGATTCCTGGGGGATGCTCTTGTCAAGGACCTGGTCCTCAGCCCTTGGAGGTTTCCTTAGGATGAAACTTACACATGCATATATTCACATAGAAGATGGCACGTATGAGATCTTACATAACAAGGAAAAGAAAGATACACATTTGATGAATATGAGGGGGGCCAACTATGTCAGTCAACACTACCATGATATGCCTCCATAGGTTACTGAGCATGATCCATCCAAGTTACCCTTCGTGCAGGACATATAAAAAGAATATTGCATAATACCATGGGAAGGAGCCAGTATCTATCCATATTATACAAAAGGAAGATGATAAACATGAAGGAATTGTCAAAAATATAGTCCACACAAAGCCTACACGCAATAAGAATACACCTTGCATCAATTTCAATGAAGGAAGCCTTGTGCTCATGTGGAAAAAAAGAAAGGGCAATCCCATATATGACCAAGAAGACAAAAATTATTGGTTTGGCCCTTACATCATCAGGAAGAAGTATGACAAAGAAAAGTATTATCTATAAACATTAGACGAGAGAAATATGCCACTACCAATAGATGGGTATCTTCTCCAACCCAAGTCACATAAATTCTTCAGGGCCCGTGCCCCAGGTAAGTAGGCAACTCTTTTTGATTCCTTGCATTTACAACTTGATTTCTCATACTAGTTTAGATGCATTTCATTTTCATTTTACTCTACTTGCATATTGATTTCAAGCTTAGTTTAGAATTTTTTGAAAAAAAGTCAAAATTTTCTTTTTCTAGTTCAATGGGTTTTGATTATCATCATATGAGAACATGGATGAGTAGGCCATCCTTCGCTTGATAGTGTGATGTTTCCTTGTAGGCACAGGTCTACTAGGAGATGATGTGGTTCTCATGCACTCTACGATGAGCACATGTCCCCAAGTAGAAGCCAAATGTTATCCCCATTTTGTGGATAACTAAGGAAATGATGTCTCGAGGCCCTCAGGTTGCAGATATGGAGTGTTGAGAGACTAGATGACCAACAATACCCTTTGCACAGATGGAAAACCCACTCACCGCCACAGATGGTCACAGGTTTGCAGATGGGATCCACCACACCAGCTAGCTTCCAGAAGGCAGTGGGCATTGCTCCATGAGGTACAAGTCAATTTTATGGTGAGCATCATATCAATATTAAATCCATTTGATTATGTTGTATCTTAGATTTCTCTAGATTTCATGATATATGCTTGGACATTATGCATTTTTCCCTACTTCACCTCGGTGGTTGACATTTTTCCCTAGTAAATGGTCTTCTTTGGGACTGGGTTTTCTACTAGGAACTCCCTTAATGAGCCATCGTATCGTTCTCGACCATACTTACCACTTTCCATCATTATTCCTCTCCATTTACTTATCTCTTGGGATTTTAGGGTCTATTAACCCAAGAAGGGGGTGTCCCTCATTCTACGAGAAGAAGGGGTTGAAGGCCTAGAGGGGTTGATGTTGGGTAAAATATAAAAGCCTTGAATAACCTTCCAGATGCTTCACCCAGGGATCACCCAAGAAAGAAATAAAACACTTATCTTTGAGTAAAGGCGACCCACAATATAATAAATAATTCTAAAAAGGTTAGTTGAAGGATAGGAGGTCCCATCATGAGCCGACCTATCACGTCCATGAATATCTAGTGGTATGAAATTACCATTATCTGGTAACAAAACTAGGGTAATGGCTCTCAGTTGCATGGATGAGAGAAAGGGGGTCTCATCACGAGCCAACCTTCTCATTTACACTAGGTGTTTGTGGGTGGCATTGCCATCATCTGGTCACCACACCAGGGCAGTGACCTTCAATCTCTCCTTATTTTATATTGAAAGAAAATACAAAGAAAGAAAGATAAAAGGAAATTGATGGGTTTGGAAAAAGTGCATTGAGGATGAAGGTACCACACACCCTCTACAAAGGAACCCATGAATGAGACACTATGACCCATTGTATGTCATGAGCCCTATGCCCATTGATTCTTGACCCCAACCACTTCATCCACTTTACATGTATTAGATAGGGATCTCTTGGAAACTCTCCTTGACCTAGGGCAAGACCTACCCAATAGGACACCCCGTCAACCCTCCCATATTCAATCTTGACAAGTCACATAGTGTCTTTGAGTAGTTAATTGTTTGATATAGTGATCTTTGATGCACATTCTTAGATGGATTAATTATTGATCGAATTCACTTATCATGATGTTATGAATTGAGATCCTTAGAGGGTCTGCGCATTTGTCTTTGTGGGACCTATTTGGTGGATAGTTTGGGAGAACAAGCCTAGCTTGGGCTTCCATGGGGCTACAAGCCCACAAGTTGGATTCCAAGGGACCACATGTCACATGGGAAATATTAGACTTGGGAGGCCTTAATGATGACTTGGACAGCATAACCTATCCCCCACATGCCAAACGTGTTTCCTAGGAGAGGTAAAACGTCACATCTAGAGACATGACATCACCTAAGGGGGTTAGGGCTTGGTGGTGAGGTGCCACTCATTTACACTTGGACGTTTTGAGGAGAATAGGGTCTTCACCATGTTGAGATCATCTAGATGCTTGACATGTGTTTTTTGGAGGCCTACCTATGCTTCTCCAACACCAATGACTTCCTCAAAGTGGCAAAACGTCTCCTAAAGGGGTGGTGTCCTTCTAAAATTAGGGTTTCTTCATGTGAAAAAGTGAATTTTAAATGAACTACCTTGTAAAGGGGGGAAGTTAGGGTTGTTGACCCCTAATATTGTGTTTTACCCCTTAAATTGCAGGCAAGTCACCTTAGTGACATTTGTATAAATAAGAGATCATAAGATCTCATTTTAAACATAACTCTCCCTCGTTGTGAGAGCACTTGGTCTGAAATTTTCGCTATACTTGGCTCGTTTATCTCTTGTGCACTTGTTTATGGCTATATTTATGAATGGTTGATGGAGGAAGTGATGCACTAGCCTTGGAACGCTTATCTCTTACTATTGTGGTGCATTTTTCCTTGAATTGGTATGTTTTTTACTTTCATGCTATCATTTGTTTCAAGTCAACGCTATTGTGCTAGGAACTAGGTGGGAAGTATAAGGGCATACACCCCCACCATAGTCTTCATCACTTTATGGTTCATATTAATTCTTTAACTGTTGAAATATTGTAACTACAAATAATATTATACTTCTTATTGAGCTATTATCTTATACATCAATCCTCTTTTGTGGATTGATCATGTCAGGTTTTCTATAAGACCAAATCCACTTCTGTGGATTGGTCAAACCCTAATTATATGACGCTAATTAAGAAGTCTCTCCCCAGGCCTAATTAAAGTGGTTTTAGCCACTAAGAGAAGAGGTTGGCCTTACTTGATGAAGAGACACCACCCTAACGCCTACCAGCCAGTATAAATAAAAGTGGAAGGCACCTCATTAGCTCACTCACTCAAGTCACTCATCTAGTGTGCAATTTTGAAGGAAACTACAATTGTCGGTTGTCGGAAGAAGGAAGAGAGAGATGCATTGCTCAGTGTTGGATATTCTCTAGTGTTTGGTATATTCTCTTGGAATTGTATTGGAAATCTATATTAAGGAAGTTTTTGTTGGACTTTCTCCCCCATGAGGGTTTCCTGGGATAAATGTTGTGTACCTTGTGATTGTGTATCTTTCAGTGATCCTTCTTATGCTATTATTGTCTAGTAAATTGAAAATAACTTAATAGTTGCTCTAACTTTAATATGGAATCATAGATTGACTGAATAGAACACCTTTCACTGGTTACCAAAAATGTCATTGTTTTCGTACAAGAAAATCAGGGCTTTTTGTTGGAAGATAATTTCATCCTAAAAACTACCTAGGGAAGTGCACCCTAGCCTAGCGAAATCATTGGCAGCTTGAGCACACTTTTACAGTGGCCAGAGTCTCCGGAAAGTGAAACCCTAGTTTTCACTAATACCAGAAAACCAGAACCAGTACGAGTACTAGAAGTATCAGTCTAGATTTGTGCAGGCACGGTTTCAAGGGGTAAAAATTGGATTTTTAGAAAAGTGAATGCACCAGACTACTCGTCTCAGCCAAGTGCACCTCCTGGTAAGTTTAGATCTAAATTCCAAGCACTTTCATTTTTTGGTCATTTTCCCAGCTCCAGGTCAAGATGTCTGCAAGCACCAAGCTTGTTGACAAATTATAATGTGTGGATAACTTTCGTTCCTAGAAGTAAAGGATTGCACTCATTCTTGAAGAGAATGACCTTGCAAGATTCATAAAGGAAAATGTACTAGAACTCGTAGATGCTACAACTAAAGTAAAGTACCAGAAAGATATGGTTAGGGCCAAAAGAATCATTGCAGACTCTATTAAAGACCAATTTATCCCTCAAGTGTCCTCTAAGAATACTCCAAAAGAAATGTTTAATGACCTAACTATAATGTATGAAGGAATTAACATTAACCAAAAGATGGACTTGAGAACCCAACTCAAGGATACAAAGATGTAGAAAGGAGAAATCGTTCATGACTATTTCTCCAGGGTTTCTCAATTCAATGAACAACTAGAAGAAATTGGAGATAACCTAGATGAATATAAACTCATAATGACAGCTCTTAATGGTCTCACAAGACCTTGGGATTCCTTCATCCAAACTACTTGTGCAAGAAAGGAAAAACTCCAATTTGACAGTCTTTGGGAATAATGTGTTCAAGAAGAAGCAAGAGTAGCTAACCGAGAAGTAGTACTACTAAGGGATAAAGATCAAGCCCTAGATGCTCATGCTAAAGGAGGAAAGTTCCCACTTCAAGAAGGAGACCCACCTACATAAGGAATCTCACCCTCCAAGAAGATTCTAGAAGTTTCAGAAAGGTCAAAGAAGAGAAAAGGATTTCTCCTCTTATCAATGTTACCATTGTGACAAATGGGACATATTGCTAAGAATTGTCCAGCTAGAAGAGAATAATACAAGAAGAGAA
The DNA here is from genome assembly GCA_032191745.1 of Picea mariana. NCBI lineage: Eukaryota > Viridiplantae > Streptophyta > Pinopsida > Pinales > Pinaceae > Picea > Picea mariana. Next base: position 68,630 of record JASDQU010736620.1, read on the forward strand.
ATAGAAAAAGACACCATGCCCATGCAGTTGATGAGCCACCATAAAGATGATTAAAGAAAAGATTGAAGACTATGTCTTAATCTCTGCCCTCTCAGGATTAGTGTCACTTGGAGAGGATACTTGGCTCATAGATGGTGGTGCTTCTAAGCACATGACAGGTCAAAGATACATCCTCTCTAGCCTTACAGGAAAGAAATTTCCCCATAAAATTACACTTGAATATGATTATCAGTACCCTATCAAAGGAGTGTGAGAGTCCACCTACAAACTTGATTCAAGGACCCCAATTAAGATGAAGGATGTACTATATGTACCAGGTTTGACAAAGAATTTGTTTTCTATCTCAACTTTAGATAAGAAAGGTTTCAATTTTTCATTCATAGATGTTGAATTCCTTATGTGGCCTAAAGGAAAAACCATAGAAGATGCAATTTTTATTGGAACAAAAGAAGGTGGCTTGTATAAGTTAAAAGGTCACTCAGATGCAACCTTGACTCACTCCACTCAGAGTCCATATGAACTTTGGAATAGAAGACTAGCTCACATAAACTACAAAGCCTTACCATATGTGATCAAGGTAGTTACATGTCTACCATAATTCAAGGTTGACTATGAAGGCATGTGTAAGGGATGTGCACAAGGAAAGAACATAACGAATAGTTTCCCGAAGAGCACAGTAAAGCAGAAGGAGTCTTGGAGATCATCCACTCAGATGCATGTGTCCCAATGCCATCAACCACTCTTAGTGGGTATGTATACTATATTTCATTTATTGATGACTATTCTCGCAAGACTAGGGTTTACTTCTTGAAATCAAAAGATGAAGTGTTTGGAAAATTCAAGGAATTCAAAGCCTTGATAGAGAATCTCTCTGAAATAAAAATCAAGATACTCAGGGCAGATAATGGAGGAGAATACACCTCAAAAGAGTTTGTAAGATTTTGTAGAGATGTTGGGATTAAAAGGGAGCTCACCACTCCCTACAATCCTCAACAAAATGGTGTAGTATAAAGAAATAACAAAACTATAATGGAAGCAGTGAAGACTATGATCCATGATCAAGATATTCCAATGCACTTATGGGAAGAAGCAACAAGAACAACAGTGTATGTACAAAACATATTATCTCATAGTGCACTTGGGTTCAAAACCCTCGAAGAAATGTTCTCCGGAAAGAAGCCAAAAGTAATCCATCTCAAGATATTTGTTTGTCCAGTTTTTGTACACATTCTGAAAGAGAAGAGAACCAAGTTGGACCCTTCAGGAAAGAAGAGAATTATTTTTGGATATTGTGAGGTCTCTAAGACCTTCAGAATTTACATACCAGGTTACCATCATATTGAGATCAACATATATGTAACCTTTGATGAAGATGAAGCACTCAAGAAATCAAGGAGATGCCAACTTGAAGAAGTATATGAGGAAGATCATGTAGCTCCTAGAGTTGTAGAACCAATGAGGGAAGCCACAACTTTCCATGATGATGAGATTCAAGAATATCATGATATGATAAAATCTCAAGAACCTCCCTAGATGACAATCTCTCACAAGAGAAATCCAGCTTGGGAAAGGGAACTTATTCAATATGGAGAGAAATATGGTGCCCCAGAAGGAACCATGAGACAATTCAAGAAACCTAATTCATTCTCCAGTTATATGGCTTCGATGTGCGATCTCATAGGAAAAGAGCCTACTTGCTTTGAGGAATCCATTCAGAAAAAATAATGGTCATATGCCATGACAAAAGAATACCAATCAATTATAAAGAATGATGTATGGGAAATAGTTCCCAGACCGAAGAGAAAAGATGTTTTATCAACAAGATAAAACATATTGTTGATGGAAGTGTTGAAAAGCACAAAGCAAGGTTTGTAGCTCATGGATTTTCTCAAAATGAAGGCATTGACTATGAAGAGATGTTTGCTCTTGTAGCTAGATACACTTCTATTACAACCATCATAGCTCTTGCAGCTAATATTAAGTGCAATTTACACCAGATGGATGTGAAAACAACCTTATTAAATGGTGTCACTGAAGAACAAGTGTATATAGAACAACCTCAAGGGTTTGAAGTTGAAGACAAAAAAAAATCATGTCTGCTGGTTGAAGAAGGCTCTGTACGGATTGAAGCAAGCTCCTAGAGCTTGGTATGGAAGAATTGACAGTTTTCTGATGAGCTTGGGCTTTACCAAGAGTAAAGTTGATTCTAACCTTTACTTCAAGGTTATGAATGGTGAGTTAGTTATATTGTTGTTGTATGCGGGTGACTTATTCTTAACTGGAGAAGAAAAGCTCATCATTAATTGTAAGAAGAATCTCGTTGCAGAGTTTCAGATGAAAGACCTAGGCCTAATCCATTATTTCTTAGGTCTTGGGGCTTGGCAGAGCCTACAGAAGATTTTCCTTAATCAAGGGAAGTATGCAGTTGAAATATCGAAGAGGTTCGATATGTCGGAGTGTAAATCCATGAACACACCCATGGAAACAAAGTTGAAGCTCTTGGTTGATACTTTTCCAGAATTGGTTAATGTTACACTATACAGACATATCATTGGATATTTGATGTATCTGACGAACACCAGGCCAGATATATGTTTTGTAGTGAACACCTTAATTCAGTATCTGGTAGAGACCATGTGTGTTCGCCTTGTTGCTACAAAACATGTGATGAGATACCTTAAGGGTACATTGGACTTTGGTCTTTGTTATAATGGAGATCATGACTTCAGATTGATTGGTTATACTGATTTAGATTGGGCTAGAAGTGTTTCTGACAGGAAGAGCACTTCAAGATGTTGTTTCAGTCTAGGGTTAGCCTTGACTTCATGGCAGAGTAGGAAGAAATCTAGTATTGATCTCATCACAGCAGAAGCAAAATACATTGTTGCATGTTCCGCCAGTTGTGAATCCATATGGCTTCGGAAGTTGTTGACAGGTCTATTTGATCTGGAGATGGAAGCAACCATGATTCTATGTTATAACTAGAGTTGCATAAATATGACAAATAACCATGTGTTTCATGACAAGTCAAAGCACATAGAAATCTGATATCACTACATTTGTGATATGGTGCAGAGGGGAAAAATAAATCTCCAATATGTTGGCACAGATGAACAGGTTACAGATGTGTTGACCAAGCCTCTGTCTCGTGTAAAGTTTGATCACTTTCGAGATAAGCTTGGTATAGTCTGAAAGGACCTCTCTCGAAAGGGGGAGTGATGTTGATGATACTATGGTATCCTGACCAATAACGGGTAGCTTAGTTAGGATTTTATATCCTAGGGGACTGATCATCCCTAGACAAATCACGAAGGTCCAGTAAGGACGGTCTACCAGAGTACCTGTGCAAGCATATGCTATTTGTGGTCAGTAGTGGTATCTCTGTTAGGAATTTTATAATCCTAGGGACTCTTATGATTCTTGGGCAGATCCCGAAGGTCCGGTAAGGATGGTTTGTCAGAGTACCATGTGGTAGCTCTGTTAGGATTTTATATCCTAGGGAATATTATGATTCCTAGGAAGATCCCTAGGGACTTTCAGAGTACCACTAAATGTTGTTACACCTGCCTCATTTCATTGTCCCATGATGATGATGATGTTGTTTCTCCAACCTCGTGATCATGTGATGATGTTGTTGCTACAACCTCGTGCTGTGATGATGTTGTTGCTCCAACCTCATGTTGTGATGATTTTTCCCTAGCCTTGTGATGTTGATGATGATGTTGTTGATGTTATTTTTTTATCTTTTCTGCTAACTAATGTTGATGTTTCAGGTTCCATCTTCATACTGTGAACGTTGATGATGATGCCATTCCAACTCCAAGTTGTGAATGATGATGTTATTGATGATGAGAAAAAATTGCGATGATTTATAGATATGCTAGTCAGTGTTCCAGATGTTGTTGATGTTATTTACCTCTCTCTCTCTCCTTATGATGTTGTAGAATGCCCTTCTTATTAAGGGGGAGTGTTGAAATATTGTAACTGCAAAGAATATTCTACTTATTATTGAGCTATTATCTTATAGATAAAACCCCTTTTGTGGATTGATCATGTCAACATTTGTATAAGACTAAATCCATTTTTTTGGATTGGTCAAACCATAATTATATGCTGCTAATTAAGAATCTGCCCCCCATGCCTAATTAAAGTGGTTTTAGCCACTAAGAGAAGAAGTTGGCCCTGCTTGATCAAGAGACACCACCCTAGCGCCTTCTAGCCAATATAATAAGAGTGGAAGGTGCCTCATTAGCTCACTCACTCAAGTCACTCATATAGTGCGCAAGTTTGAAGGAGGTTGTAGTTGCCAGTTGCCGAAAGAAGGAAGAGAGAGGTGCATTGCTCAGTGTTGGATATTCTCTAGTGTTTGATTTATTATCTTGACATTGTATTGGCAATCTATATTAAAGAATTTTTTGTTGGGTTTTCTCCCCCATGAGGGTTTCCCAAGATAAATGATGTGTACCTTGTGATTGTGTATCTTTCAGTGATCCTTCTTATGCTATTATTGTCTAGTAAATTGAAAAGAACTTAATAGTTGCTCTAAATTTAACATTAACAAGGGTTTGCTAAGAGAAGTATAAGGGCATACACCCTATTAGATTAAACCCTATCTAGAGAAACTTTCCTTGGGAAGTAAAAGGGATTACACCCCCAAGGAGGTAGCTTCTCTATCTCTTTCTTTTCATGACCCCATTAACCCAATAGTAAAGGCACTAGTCATTTATTATTGCATTGGGAAACATAATTTTCAGTCATTTTTACTTCTTGCAAAGTGGATTGAATTCCTTGTGCCTTGGGCACCTCATAGCCACTAGGGAATCCCCATCAAGGGGCTACTTCTTGTTGTTGTTACAAAATTGCATCTTTAGCCATTAGGGTTGCAGAAACCCTAACTCATTTGCTTGAATAACTCTCTTATCAACCATTGGATTTTGCTCAAAGTTTGCACACTTACTCTCCTTAGTCTAGTGCACTTTTTGGCAAAGTTTGAGGGGATTTCAGTGGATGATTTTCTTTCTGTAATACATTGAATTTTAAATCCATAAGGATTATATAAGTTTATGCAAACAAATGTTTACAACATCCTTATCTTTTTGTGCTAGAATATTGGCTTTTCATTTTTATTTTAGCTAGTCATTTGTTGGTCTTTCTCTTGTATTTTCTACTTGATATCTATCATTTATTGAGCATCCTATAGTACCATTTACTTTCTGATATATATTGTTATATATTTCTACAAATTAGGGACATCAATATTAACTTGTTGATCCAACTAACACATATCATTGCAAAGTGTCTTTGCTTGTGTCTCAGGCAGGTACACTAATTCAAAGAAGTATTATACTTGTGGGGCAAAAATTACTTGACTTACAAGGAATATCTTCCTACCTCTCATACCACATAGACTTAAACTCTAGGGGATTCACTTCCTCTTATCTCCATCTCCATATCCATCCCCCTAGGGTCATCAGGATCGCCTCCCTAGAGTGACCTAGTCACCCTTGAAGTGTGGGACCTACATCGAGGTGACATTGGGTGTAGGATTCCCAAGTTGTAGCACTTGTTTTGTGGTTGGGTCATGCTTTTACCAACCTACAACTTGTGCTATAACAGAGTCAACAATACAACAATATCCAACATTACAACATTATTTGGACAACATAGTACATTAAACTTGAGAGCAATTCCTACTATCAAAATTTTCTTCCCTCAATGATGGGATCAGGTAGGCTCCGCATAAATATTCCATCCCGGGGGAACAAGGATAGATCATGATGAAATGATAGATGCCAACCTTTTGTTCAAAATTTCTGAACTTTACAAGGCTAAGGCACAGTCTTCTTCATTCATACAAGGTATCAACTTGCTTTCTTTGTAATATGCTTGCCTCTAAGAGGGTCTCCAATGGGGGAAAGGATTCCAAGGTTGAAGACATTGGAGGATAGTCGATTCCCACTATTTTTGCAGTATAAGGAGTTCATCTTCTCATGAGATTAGATATGAAGTCATAGAGCGTGGAATAGGTGCCATCCTTGAAGAAATAATTGGATCAATCTTCACCCTAGAATCTTGATCTACTTATTTGGGGATCAAGGGTGTGAGATCAATGTCATTCAAGCATCATCATCTATGATTGTGATTCCTCTTTTTTACTGGTTAGAAGTTATTGAGAGCTTAGGGAAGCCATTTTTGCTTTGTACCCCCAACATAATGCTCAAGTTGGGAAACAATGTCCATATTTTGTAGACAATATTCCATTAGATGCACGACTACCTTGCAAATCTACCATTGGAAAGTAATGTTCTCATAGAGAAGTTCTTGGAACCTTAGGTATCCGTCCTTTTCCAATGATTCATTTTCTTGGAGTACTTTGATCAAATCTAGTTCTATGCAAATTCTAAGAGTATATGTTTTCCTCTTCTTTCCTTCCATCATAACATATGAATTTCCCCAATCATTCCCAAATTGGAAGAAAGGATTTCCTCTTCCAGTAAATGCATAGAATATTAGGGAGCCTTACCCACACTAGTGTTAGAGATATTTAAGCATCTTCTTCCTCCTTGGGAGAGCTCTACGCAATCCCAAAACCACCATCCTCCCCGAAGGATCTTCTTCCTCTCCTCTTTGCTTGAAAACAATGCGATAAAAAAACACCTTTCATATAATCTAAGCATGTAATATCCACCCCAAATATCTCTCAACTAGTTCATGAGTGAATCAATTGATGGCCATAGACCATTAAAGTGACAAAATAGGGCAATCTTCTATCTATATTTATGTGAATTAGATGCGTTGGGAGGCAGGTCATTGGGGTGTCTCCACAAGAAATTCTTCTCTTATAACTCCTTTAGGACCAACGCATGGCATGTTTTCTTGTTGCAATTGAGAAGGTCCTCTAATATCGTTCAACCTTAGGGGAGAGGGAGGACGATTCAATAAAGAATATTTAAAACTTATCTGGAGAACAACCATTAAAGGATAGTGGAAAAAACACCTTCTCAATGGAACGAGGTCCTAAGCTACTATGAATAATTTGCACTTTGTTCTAAGATTCAAGCTCTGGGTTGAGTTATATTGAATTCTCCTTTATCCAACTTGATAAGGCACTAAAGTGTGACTAGGGTACACATTAGTTTCCCATAACATGACCTATAACATGAACAAGACCCATTCTCTTTTTGATAATTGTTTTTTTTATGAATTATTAAAAATTTAGCAAGTCATATTAAACATTAAAATAAATAAGCAAATATTTATTAATTATATTAGAAAAATAAATAATATATATTTCTTATATCACAAAACAATACCAATACATTTATAAAATTATTTTTAATTTTATAAATTACTTTTAAAGTTTTTTTCAATTTACTGATAATTTAATTTCCTTTTCAAAAACTTTAAATGGTAAAGACAATAATTTTAATAATATTAAAAGAAAATTAAACAATTTTATTATCATATTTAAAAACTAAATTAAACAATTCTATTGTCATTGTGTCGAGAGGCAAATTTAAGTAAATGAAAATTGTATATGTCGACTCTAACCTTTTTCTCTAAAAAGAGTTAAGGAGGAAGGGTTTGCACCTCGAGAGATTTGATCCCTCTCAAAACTTCGTAGAACCAGAGTTAAGATGGGTCTATACTAGTATTTAAAAACATGAATTTTGTTGATTGTTTATTGAAATGAGTTAAAATTGTTAGAATAATAGGTGTGTTAGTTTCATCATAGAAAATGTAATTTTGGTTATTCTCTTCCACTTCTTCTTGGCCTGACCTAGGTTCGGATCTTAACAGGTTTCCAAGAAAACCCTCAAAAACTATCGACCCTCCCAGTAAACCAGAAGGCAATGTTGCACACAGGGTGCACAACACAATCTCACCCGAGATAAATTTTATGGGTGACTGCAATACTCAGGTGTTTGCATTCTAAGAATGAGTGGGGGTCTGAGATTGTGTTCTTCCTTCCTCATGCATTATCCTTGTTAATTATTCAAGTACTTCTATGATTTATTCATCCTTAAACCTATGCATGCATGCTGATATTTCTAGTTTAACCATTCATTCATAAGATAACGATCAACATACAGTAAACATTCATTAACAATCACACATAACACACAAATTTATTGTGGTTCACCCCCTCCTGGGGCTACGTCCACAAAGATTTGGGTCTATGCTCTTTTATTTATTCTATTGCAAAATATTATGTTAGGCGCATTACATATTCTATAATACAATCAATATGAGGGTAAGAACCCTCTATGAGGCGAACTAGATCATAGAAATCTCTACATCATGTGACCTAACCCTCAACGACTAGATTATTCAACTCCTCTATACATGACTTATTGCAATCCATAATCCGCAAAATCACAATAATCAACTCTCTTTTCCTCTAATAACATCACTCTCAAAATCATTCTCTCCCTCCCCGACCTCCTAGGTCCTTATTTATACTACTTTATGGCTTATAGACATTACAATATTTGTCAAAAACGCTAACCCTAACATGGTAAAGCTTGCCTGCCTACGCACCATGTTGTTTTTCCTTCTTTTTCTGCATGTTGCTTTCTTGCCACCTGTTGCTTGCACTCCAAAATTAGGTATTTCCTCAAAACAGATCCTTCTCCAAAAATAGGTATGCACCCAAAATAGACTTCCTTCTCAAAATAGGCCTACACCCCAAAATCCCCCAACACTGACATGTGGCTCGTCCCGAGCCACTCAGGTAGTGCACGCTCCCTGTACAACCTCTGCCAAGCTGTGAAACTTTCCTTCTAATTCTTCCCTTTTGGATCTCTCTTGCACAACTCTCTATGAGATCCTCTACACTTTGCATTGTGATGTGTTCCTTCAGAGACTCTGCGCTTTTGACATGATCTTGATCCATCCTTATCTTCTCCTCCTCCATTTATGCAATTATTTGTGTTTCTTGCTCCTGGAGGGGTTCTAAGTAGGATTCTCTTACATGCTTATCATTTTGCGTAGTCTTTAATTATGTCTGCAAGGTCTTCATCTCCTGCGCTCCCTTCAACTGCTCTGTAATTCTCATGGCCTTTTTTCACTGCTTTAGCTCCTGGATTGCAGTGCTAATTTGATCCTCTTGTTGGTCTAGTTGTTTGACCCTGTCATCTTCCTCCTCCTGTGCAGACCCCACCAGAGTTTGTGGCCTTGGTCCATCAGATTTCATCCTTTCACTGTCAACACCATTTGTTTTGTGGGCTGCTTCAGCCCTGGAAGGTTGTTGTGGGTTTCTTATTGCTAATGGGTCATGGCCCTGCGCACTGTCGTGTGAATCGATGTCCAACCCGACTATCATCAGGGCCTGCCCTTCTTCCTCTACCAATGTGGCGCTCACTGGTTTGATCTATGGTGAAGGAATCGTGTCGACATCAACGATTCCATACTATAGTACACTATATACATGACTTTCTTACTGCGTTGTATCTTTTAAGAATTAGTAGGACGACTATCCCTGTACAGTTTCAGTCGATTGTCGTTGATCATTCCTTTCAGTTATGTTCCTCCTAAGTCTTTTAGCTGCACATATACCCCATCTGTGATAGTATTTACTTCATATGGCCCTAGCCAATGCATTCTAGACTTACCAGGGTGTTGGAAAAATTTGTTGTCATAGAGAAGAACTAGGTCTCCCTCCTTAAAGCTCTTGTTTTTAATATGTTTTTCATGCCAAGATTTGTCTCTTGCTTTCTATACTTCCTGGTGAAATCCTGCTAGAATCTTATCCTCTTCCATTTCCATTAGTTGAATTAACCTCTCCTCTAATGCACCTCTTACTTTCATGTTGGTAATTGCTTCTATGCATAGACTGAGTACCATAAATTCTAATGGCATCACTACTTCCTTCCCATACACCAATTTGAACAGTGTATGTCCTGTCAAATTCTTGCATGTGTTAATGTATACCCATAATACTACCGGTATTTTTAAGTCCCAATCATCCATGTTAACATTGCAGATCTTAGTCAATGCATTTTCCAAAATTTATTGAAAGCTTTTATTGTTCCATTTGCCTGAGGATGATATGGTGTACTCTTCTTGTGATAGACTTCAAACTCTTCAGTCGTAGCCCTGATGGTATTATTAATAAAATGAGTTCCTTGGTCACTCATCATAATCCTGGGACATCCAAATCTAGTGATCACTTGCTCAAATAGGAAGTGTGTTGTTGTCTCTGCGCAACAATCCTTGATTGGTGTTGCTTATGCCCATCTCGTTAAGTATCCAGTCGCAGTAATGATATATCTATCTCCGGACCTCTTTGTTGGTGGATTCATAGGTCCAACAAAGTCTATTTCCCATTTTTCAAATACCTCTAGAGTCGCTTGTGGTCTTAGGGGCATCTCATCCCTTATGTTGGGTTTGTCAACCCTTTGACAAAAATCACAATTCTAGAAATAATTCTTGGCATATTTATGGATTGTTGGCCATCATAATAATTCACGCAATACCTTCTGTGTGGTATCTTTTCTTGCATAGTGTCCTCCAGCTATACCTTCATGAGCTTCTACTAAAATTATGGGCCGTTCATGTTCCAATACACACATTCTCAAAATGTTATTTGCGCCCATATGGTATAAATGTCATGCAATGAGTTGATAGTATGTAGCTCTGACTAATAGATTTTTCTTCTACGCAGTGCTAAAATCATGTGGCGTAACCCCTTTACTTAAGTATTCAATAATACCAACAAAGTATTCATCATCTACCTGTACTAAAAATAATTGTGCATCAGGGAAGTTATATTCCAAGTTAGTAGGTTCTTCCCCATTAGTTACCCTTGACAGGTGATCAAGTCCTGCATTCAACTTCCTTGGTTTGACTATCACTTAGAAATCAAATTCTTGGAATAATAATAGACATCTACAGATCCTCCCCCCCCCAACACTAGGTTGTTGACTAGATATTTGAGGGCATAATGGTCTGTAAACATTTTAAAGTGTTTACCCAGTAAATAGTGCCTGAATTTGTGAAGTGCATATACTATAGCTAGGCCTTCTCTCTCTGTGGTATTGTAATTCTTCTCAGATTCTAACAACTTTCTTCTTGCAAAGGCTATAGGATGGTCTAAGTCCCTTGCTCCTAGCTGCGCTAGAATTGCTCCAAGTGATATGGTTGATGCATCTACGTGCATATGAAATGTATTTTCCCAATATGGAAATACTAATATAGGTGTTGTTACCATATTTTCCTTTAGAGTGTCCAATCCTTGCTAGCAGTCCTCATTCCACTAAAATCTGGTGTCCTTTAACAATTTTTCCATTGGTGCAGTAATATGTGCATGCCCCTTTATAAATTTTTTGTAATAGGCTGTATGTCCCAATGTTGCTCTTATGTCCCAGTGTTTCTCTTAACTGGCGCACTGACTTTGGTGGTGGTAAATTCACAATGGCTGCAATCTTAGTTGGGTCCACCAGTAAACCTTGTTTACACACTATATGTCCCAACAAAATTCCAAAAGGTGTGCCAAAAATGAATTTCTTGATATTTAATGATATCTGGCATTGCCTGCATCTTTCCAACATTAGTCTTAAAACTTCTACATGGTCTTTTAACAGACTATATACAATCTAGACATCCAAATATACTTCTATAAATTGATGTATGAATTCCTTAAAGTGGCTATGACTACTCTTGAAAAAATGGTTGGTGCATTCTTCAGCTCAAATGGCATGAGTATATACTGGTAGGATCCCCATTATGTAGAAAAAGTAGTCTTATACCTACTCTCTAGGGATATTTTAATCTGATGGTAACCTGAAAATCCATCTATGAATGAATATGCTTCCTGGCCTCCCACATTCTCTAAGGCCTCATCTATGAAAGGGGTAGGGAAAGGGTAATGTAAGCAAACATCATTAAGTTTCCTCAGATATACAAAAATTCTTATCCCCCCTTGCTTCTTTTCTTGGACTATCATAGGATTGATCCATTCAGATTCCTCTACTAGTTCTATAATACCAACTTCCAACATTTGGTCAATTTATGCTTTCACTTTTTTCTTATACAGTGAATTCAATCTATAAGGTATTTTCCTGACAGGTCAAGCCTCAGGTTTGAGGGGTATCTTCATCTCACCTAGCTCTCCTACTATGCCTTTAATCTTTGTGAAGTTTGTTGGAAACAGGTCACTATATTCACCCAGTAACTCTGTTATTCTTTCTACTGTTTGCTCATCCCACTAATCTCCAATACTTGCCATTTTAGGGTTGTCATTCATCCCAATGTTGACTTTCTTAACTTTGATTGGTGCAAAAAATATTTCTGAATCCAGAGATGGACCTTCCACCTCTCTTTCTCCCTCAATCTCTATAATTTGAATGTTGCACAGATCATCTTTATCTAGTGCTTCCTCTTCCATATGATATCATGAGAGTAACTCTTTGACTATATGTTTGTTCCGTTGTTGATATTATGTCATGATTTCCACTTTTGGTTAATCAAAAAATATCACTCCATGTATCCGTTTCAGCGTTGAATCAATGTTGGGGTTCTCATGTTGAAATGAGAAGGTTACTACAAAATTCTATTGTAATCCTATCCATTCTGTAGTGCCTCTGCACATCTCTTGGTCTATATACCAGTTTCCTGGAATTCCTTCCAATGTATGAATAAAGTGATGAGGCCATTCCTATGGTGGTTTCATCCTCCATTTTATATTTCACTTCTCCAAGTGTTCCACTGGTGCTCCTTTTCCATCATACCTTGGCATTTTATTTCTCCCTTGCTTTGCGCCAAATCTAATGCACAGTAGTCGTTTGCACTGATGCTAGTCCTGAATTGTTTCTTTGTATGCACCCCACTATCTTGCAGGTGTTGCCTTGAGTTTCATATCTAGGGATAAGAGCCTCTGATTTTCTAACACTTCGTCTTCATATTTTTTCAAGAATTCCTCTAAGTCATTTAGCCCATGAAAATTGGGAGGTTTTCTTATTTCTGAACCAACCCATCTTACTACGCGATCTATTCTTGTGCAACTCCTTGTGAAAACTTCATATAATCATTGTTTCCAATTCTCCAAACCTGTGTCTGAGTCAGAATCACATGATGTAATGCTTCTCCAGCTGAGTACCCCATCTGCAGTTGGGTTAACATAATCCTCTTGTCATGCGATGGTCTTGTACAGTTGATTTATGTCTTCCAAATCCAAACAAGTGGCCTCTACAAACCTTTCTCCTTCTGAAGGATCCAATGGTGCAATGACTATATTCTCCTTATTCAAAATTCATTTTTCTTGTCTTCAGGCTGATTATAGCCTGGTTGTCAAATTCTCAATCCAATCCAAGTAATGTTGGGTAAGGTGTTGTGCCATCTACTATCTCTATTACTTCAAAATCTACCTTAGTGCGCACTCCATCCAAATCAATTATCACACCTTTAAGTTTCAACTAGATAGGTGAATCGCCTAAGGTGGGTTCCCCCATACATTTCCATGTCTTCTTAGGTAAGAAATTACTTCAAAGCCTAAATCTAGTGTAACATTTCCCATGTTGAAATCCCCAATGTTGGCATTCAGTTTGAATTCTCTGCTCGTCCTTCTTATTATATGGAGATGATTGATTGTTTTCTGCTCTAACTTCCCTTCTACCTCTATGTTACATCTTTCCAACATATTTTGTAAGACCATAACAGATGATGGATCATTCAATAACTTAACACAGGATTGCAGAAAATTCTTTATGGAACTTACTTGTTCTAAAGGTTGTCTTTCATTGGTATGATCCATTGAAAATGGAATCACATATACTTGTGGGTTTTGATCTTGTTGCACGATTGATGTAGATGCAAGATTTTTCTTGATACACTCATGTTAGGCCTCCTTAAATGTTTCATTTTCTTTCCATGCATCAAACTGCTTCTATGGCTCAGTGTTCTTCTTAACCCATTGGTGTTGAGCTAGATCTTGTGTTACTACATTGGTTCTTGTCTTGGCTCCTCCTCGAGTGATTATATTGATGTTTCTCCCATCATCTCTGGCTTTTGAAAAAATTCATTGGACATTTTGGTTGTTCTGGTTCCTTTTTTCCTGGATCTTCCCCAAGAGTGTTGGGAAGTCTTTTGTGTCATGGTCTGTTGTGCGACAATACATACATGTCGCTAGTGGGAGTGGACAATCCCTTGCATAATTTCCTGGTTGTTGGTAGTTGTGGCACACTACTAGTCCGCTGCCTCGTCCAAATCCTCCTATGCCTCGTCCTCCACCTCTGTATCCACCTTGATCTCCTCGTGGTGCGTTGTATTGAGGTACATGGTTATACTACACAAGGTTATACTGTGGTTGCACATTATTATATTGCGGCTACACATTGTTGTATTGTTGTTACGCATTGTTGTATGGTGGTTGTACTTGGACGAACTGAGTTGCAGCTTGTCCTGTCATCATTTTTGCTTGCACTCTATAAGTATTTGAATTTATTTCTCTCATCAACTCCATCATTCTACAATCCTTATCAGCATGACCCACTGATTTGAAAAAATTGTAGTATGAGCTTTTGGGCACTGTCTTATACTTCTACATCATTGGACAATGATATGGATCATGCCCATGCGTTTTACAAATATTGCACCATGTTCCTCTTGTTGGCAATGGGTTTGGCACCCTTGTCTCCATGTACTGCGTGAAAGTGGGACATTCATTATTATGGTGTCTTTCTATCCTACATAGGGTACACCAAAGAACTTCTCTTTTCTCTTTACCCTTATTATGGTTAAGTTGAAATGTTAGATTCTTCAAATCCCGCTTCAGCTCCTCTATTGTTGGATCTACCTGTTGATATTGGTTCTCTTCTAGTTGTAAGGTTGCTTGCAGATCTTCTGCCTGAGTTTAGAATTTATGTTTTCTTAATGGGTATTTCAAGTGTGGTAACAATGAGTTCACAAATAAGTGTCTATGTTTCATGTCAGTAATTGCATATTTCAACTTTCCTTTGGGTTGTTTGAACCTCTGATCAATCTCCCACACAAACTCACTTGGTTTTTGCCTGATTTCAATCATTTCATTCATGTACTGGTCTTCTGAGTTGGGCTTCTGAAATTCGTTTACCAGTAGTTTTTTCACGTCTGTGATAGTCTTTGGTACTCCTTGTGGATTGTTTACATCTAGGCTCATATACCAATACAACGCGTGGTTTGTTAGTGTGATTGATAATTGCACGAGATTTGTATCCTCATATGTGATCTTCTTTGCTTCCTAGATATTCTCACATATGAATAAGTGCTTTTCAGGGTCATGTGATGCCTCTCCCTGAAATTTTGGTAATTTGATCGTGGGATCATCTCCTGCCATTTTGAACTGTGTTGAACTACTGCCTCTGTGCGATGTAGATAATTGATTGTTACTTTATAAACTGGCTCCCCTAGTTGATGCTCCTTTATTGGATCCCTTCCCTGTTGTTTTTTTTCCACTAAAATTCGGTTGTCTAAACGTTTGTGTTCTTTCTGGTGTATTTGTCGCACATGGAGTTGTAGGTTCCACACTGACAGTGATGTAGATTGGAGTTCTACCTTCTTTCCCTGACCTTGGACCTCATTTTTTCCTTTCATATGTTGCGCACAGGATTTCCTTAATATTCTCCATAGCCCAAAGATCCTCTACCTCTTCTTCATCGCTTGCCAAGCCCTCTCTATCAGCTATGGATATCTTCTTGTTATTCATTTTATATTGGTAGGGTATTTCGCTACACATCTTTCCATATTTTTCCATTATCTGCTTTATCTGGTCTTCTTCCATCATGATTGGGTCCATGGCCTCCTTTTTCTTTCCTTTATCCATCTCCTTTTCCATATCTCAACCTCATGCCAGTGCTTCCCTCCTTCCCCCATGCACACAGGGAAGTTTAGCTATCTGATTCCATGGTAATCACATTGTTGTCGCACAATAAAGTCTTGATTTAAGTATACAACAATCTGATGTACCTACCTCTAGGTCCCTTTACAAAATCTTGTTCTATTGTGGTGTAGGACTTCGCAGTATCTGCTACAAATTCGGTGATAAACCTTGCAACAATATTGTCTAACCATAAATCTATTGTGCACGTAAATTTATTATTAACTTGTTGTAACTGCGTAATTTCCACAGGATTCCACTCTAGTTATCTCATTCGGTTTGTAGGGTGCTTTTATTTTAATCTCAATAACCACTCTTGCAACAAATGCATGAAATCACAAAAAAATACCTCATGCAAGTTGCTAAACACATATTTGTCGAGATATTTGCGCGATGTTAACTTAGGGTTTATGTTTTCCTTCTATGCAAACTCAAGTTCCTTTGTTTCCAACCATATTTCAATCTCGCCTTCGTTGGATTTGATGGCCTGAACATTCCTTTCTATACTTTCATTCTCTGCACGTTTCTTCCACGGATTTCGTCCACTCAATCATGTGCAGCTCCAACTGGCAACATAACCATTTGTTGGTTATTCTCTTCCACTTCTTCTTGGGTTGACCCAGGTTCGGATCTTAACAGGTTTCCAACAAAACCCTAAAAAACTATCGGCTCTCAAGGTAAACCATAAGGAAACATTGCGCATAGGGTGCACAATGCAGTCTCACCCGAGATAGTTTTTATGGGTGACTGCAATACTCAGGGGTTTGCAGTCTAGGATTGAGTGGGGATCCAAGATTTTGTTCTTCCTTCCTCGTGCATTATCCTTGTTAATTATTCAACTACTTCTTTGATTTATTCATCCTTAAACCTATGCATGCATGCTGATATTTCTATTTTAATCATTCATTCATAAGCTAATGATCAAAAGAGAGTAAACATTTATTAACAATCACACATAACGCACATGTTTACCGTGGTTCACCCCCTCTTGGGGCTACGTCCATAAACATCTGGCTCTATGCTCTTTTATTTATTCTACTGCAAAATCGTGTGTTGCGTGCATTACATCTTTTGTAATACAATCAAGATGAGGGTAAGAACCCTCTGTGAGGTAGACTAGATCACACCAGGCTCCACAGCCTATGACCTAACCCTCAACGACTAGCTTATTTGACTCTTCTACAAGACTTATTGCAATCCATAATCCGCAAAATCACAATAATCATCTCTCTTTTCTTCTAATAGCATCAGTCTCAAAATCATTCTCTCCCTCCTAGACCTCCTAGGTCCTTATTTATACTACTTTATGACTTATAGTCGTTACAATATTTGTCAAAAACCCTAACCCTAACATGGTTAAGCTTGCCTTCCTACGTGCCACATTGTTTTTCCTCTTTCATGTTGTTTCTCCTTCTTTTTTTGCATGGTTCTTTCTTTCCACCTATTGCTTGCACTTCAAAATTAGGTCTTCCTTTCCAAAGTTAGGTTTTTCCCCAAAAGAGATCCTTCTCCAAAAATAAGCCTACATCCAAAATAGACTTCCTTCTCAAAATAGGCATGCACCCAATATATAGAAATATTGTCATCCAACCATAGGCACAAAGGCCACCCCCAAGCACCTTAACCTTGACATATAGAATAATTCTAAAAGAAAACCCTAGAACCAATAACCAACCAAGGTAGCATACCTCTCTCCAAAGCTAGCATACCAAGCAAAAAGTCCAAACCATAACCAGGCAAAAAGTCCAACCATAACCAAAAAACCAAGTCACCATTGTAGTAGTTGCATCTCTCCTCTAGTCATATGCACCACTTTTCCTTATGCAGGTGTGAGAGTGAGTGTGACAAATGAACTCTAGCGCCCTCCTATTTATAGTCCTCCAAGTGACCTAACTGGGCCGAGTTCTACTTCTGGATGATAATAATTTAATATAATTATTATCTTGAGTTGACTTGTCTTCAAAGGTTATCTCCTAATCTTTTAGGGTTTCTCTTGCTTCCCGAAATATTCTAGACTCATCAAAGGTTACACGTAGAGGTTAATACCTCTTGAATCTACCGTAATATCAACACTCCCTCCTAGCTAGGGAGGTATTTATGGAAATAATGGTCTTGAGCACAAACAAACCATTCACTCGATAACATCTTCATAGCCACATAGGCTATCTCATGATCAAATCGCGAGCATCGTCGTCATTATCCAACTAGATAGTCTCTATGGAAATTAGAACAATGCCATCCAATAGAACACAACTGTGTCTATTCATAGTAGTATACAACTACTATCCAGTGGTACACAAACACTCCTAGTAGAACACGACTACTAACCAGTGACACATAGTCACTATCAGTGGATCACATCCACCGAAGTAGCATACAACTATTGTCAAGAGACATACAGTCTCTCATATCATCTGATATTAACAATGTCATGATACAAATTGAATCATCAAGGCCACTCTTCCACTCACATATGTGAGATCTGGAAGAACATCTGCCCTCAGAAAGTTAAACATTAGCCATGGGTTATCTGGACTATTCTTCTAAAGCATAGAAGAATAATTGTCCATGATTTATGAACCTGGACCATTCAACCTAATTGAGCCATTCTTTTGACACAATTAACAGTGAAATCTGAAGAGAATGAGTCTGCCCTAGGGAATGGTTGTCCTTGATTGTTGAACCTGGACCATTCAACCTAAGTAGGCCATGCTTCCACCATGATTCACAGTGCAACCTGGAGAGAATGAATCTTCCCTAGGGAATGGTTGTCTAGACCATTTCCTATGGAAATGATTGTCCTGCACCAACCTCCTACATCGTACCATTATTTGAAGTTGCTCACAATTGTGAACTTCGAAAGAATAACTACTAGGAGAGGAGGACCATTCTTCTTGACAAGTTCTCATAGTGACTGCCAAGGACAATGATTTTCCTATACCATTCCCCCATATTGGACACAAGAGGAATCACTTTCTATGGTACATCAACAATCTATCGTACCATGACTGTCTGATCTGGATCATTTTTCGAACTGGAAAATGATTGTCCATCAAAAATCTTGGACCACTTTCTGGACTGGAAAGTGACTTCCCAACCTGGACCATTTTCCAAAATGGAAAATGATTGTCGATATCAATAACATATCACTGCTCCTTCCCAACCTGGGGAGTAATCACTTCCCTTTCCAATAAGGAAGTCATCTTCATGATTCCCAGCTTGTCCCTTAAGTATGCAAACTTTTCATCTTGAACAAAGGATTTACCAAAATATATTCTATCTATTCATTAGTGGAGATATACTGGAGAACTACTTCTCCCTTCTGGACTTTATCACGCAGAAAATAATGCTTGATTTCAATGTGCTTCGACTTGTCATGGAACATCGGGTTCTCTGAGATCTTTACACATCTCTGGTTATCACAATATATCACGGTCGAATCTAGCACCTTGTTGGCGACAGAAGTCACTCCTGGATTGCTAACAGGAGCAGAGCCCGACGCCCATCAATTTTATGTCACGATTTGTTTATAGATGGGGTGACCAAATGGAAGCCAACTCAAAACGATATCATTTCAACTTCAAAACTAGGCCAGGCATGCATAGGTGAGTGAGGTCTTATATAAACTTCAAACAGTGAGTTGTAGTAAAGGGTGAACAGGCGGAAGACTTATATGGGAAGAGTGTGAAGGTTTGTTATAAACGACAGGTTCCTAACAGACTGTAGAAGAAGGCATCCAAATGCAAGGTCTTCTTGCACTTAAATACAAAAAACCAGAGAATACAATAATGAAACGATAAATCATTTATCATAACAGAACTGCAATAATTCACGCGACTCAGTCAATCAGTAACTCTCTTAGCACGAGACGAAAATTAGATGGAGTGAGAAAAACTGTCTGTCATAAAACAAGATATCTCATATACAGATGCATATCCAACAAACTAGAATGTTTGTTAAAATTTACAGTAGGGAGCTCTGCTCTACCATTGATACCTTTCAAAATACCAAAACTGAGTACATATACTTGGGCGGATTTTTCCAACAGAGGCGCGCTCGCCCTCCAAGGCGTAGCGTCTCTTCAATCAATCTTCGGGTGGAAGTCCTTCGTCAGACGTCTCCTTAACTTCGTATGGCCTCTGCAGGGGAAGAGTAGTTGGGCCAGTAAATGCTGAGCTAGCGTGTGCAGGCCTCCTCTAGCTGGTCGAGAACTCGGCATGGCCTCTCTGGAAAAATGGGTACATAGGACCCTCTCGAGCAGACCATTCGCTAGGCCCTCCATACTTCGCGCTTAATGACTGAGGAGAGGTTTCAACTACCCCCCCTTACCTTCATTTACTCCGAGCGAGAAACAGTATTGAGATCAAGTTGAACTGGCACCTGAAGAACACAGTGATCCCCTCTGCAGCCAAACCCGGTGCTTCAGCCCTTTGCGCAGTTCTTTCTATCACCCCCAAGTGACCATGGGTTGTGACCATATGCTTTCGGCGCTCGCGAATATGAAAGGGCTAACCTTTGCTGATTGAAATCGCGATGAGCGATATGTCGAGAAGGCTTAATCTAGCACCACGTGTCCTTCTAGATCTGACGGTCCTTACTTCTCCTGGCGATGCCGTGGGCCCGGGCCCGAGATTCTCCCGGCACCTCGCACCTCGAAAAATAACGGAGCTGCTTTTTGCGTGTTGAAGTCACGAGGGGCGAGGAGGCGAGGAGCCCAATTGCGCGCCAGGTGTCTGCTTCAGATGGATGGCTGAGATCTTCTCGGCAGTGCTGTGGGCCCAGTCTCTGGATGCCTTCGGCACTTCGCGTCTCGCGGCTGGGAGGGGGCTGGTCCTTGCTCTTCAAAGTCACGAGGGGCGAGGAGGCGAGAAGCCCAATCGCGCGCCAGGTGTCTGCTTCAGATGGACGGTTGAGATCTTCTCGACAGTGCTGTGGGCCCAGTATCTGGACGCCTTCGGCACTTCGTGTCTCGCGGCTGGGAGGGGGCTGGTCCTCGCTCTTCAAAGTCACGAGGGGCGAGGAGGCGAGGAGCCTAATAGCGAACCACGTGTCCCTCTAGATGGACGGCTGAGATCTTCTCGACAATATTGTATAGCTCTTTTTACTATTGGTGCCTTCCACATGTAACCGTCGGCTAAGGCTTAAGTGCTAGCGCCTCTCGCAACTCGCGACCTCGCGAGTTGGAGTGTCGAACCTTGGCACTCTCCCTCCGCGAAATCCTGAGAGGCGATGGCTCTTTTTCTTTCCACAATTCTCATGACTCGCGATCTCGCGCAACCAAAGGATATGGTCTGCCCTCCAAAGTCACGAACCCTGAGTTCAAGAAATGAACCCACGCATCAACTGATCGCGATCAACGGCCCTCGTTACTTCATGAGTTCTCCACGGAGACTTCTGATCGTTCACCTCTTTGAAAACTTCTGCGCTATACTTGGCGTGACTCGGCTGAGTGCAATTACCCGTCGACCGTTGATCTGTTTCGCAAAAAAGACCTTGGATGTTGCCGACGACACTCTGCCCGCTCGCTTGACCTGCTACTTGGAAAAACAGGGATTCTCCCATGCTGCGCTTGAGCATTTCGTGCAACTTGTAGGCCCGAATGCTCTCTAGCCCATGACAAGAATTATCGCTAACACACCTGATCAAACAGTCCAGAAACCAGCTTACAGAGCCACACTACTTTTGTACAAGCATAACAAGCTGCAATATATTCTTCTTCTGCAATGTTGAGTGCAACAAAGTTTTGTTTCCTGCTAGCCCATAATATCATGGAAAATCTCAATATGAAACATATCCAAGAAGTACTTATTTTGTTATCTGCACTCCCTGCCCAATATGAATCGATAAATCCATGCAGTTGCATATCATAACTCAAACTTCCCACAAAGATATTTCAAGGCATGCTTTGCAATTATTTAATTCTCATGGCTAGGTTCCATCTGTAACTGCTCAACATGTTTACAACAAAGCAAATTTCCAGCCTAGTATTCATCAAATACATCAAGGAGCCAATCAATTACTGGTACAGGGATGGGTATAGTGGATCAGAGTCTCTCAACTTCTTCAGATCTGTCATTATGGGAGTTTGCCATGGATTTACAATCCATCATCCCAGACTTATTGAAGAACCATTTCGATACACTTCCTCTGTCATAATAAGTTTTCACCACACTTATAATGTACATGAGAGGCTCTGCACCAGGTTGCTTGAATCCATACAAGGTCTTCTTCTATCCGCATACATGGGTCTCTTTCTGGTATACCTCAAAACCTTAAAATTGTTCTACATATGCTTCTTCTTCAATTACTCTGTTGAGAAGAACAATCTTTACATCCATATGATGTAAACTCCAACCCATGGATACTGCAAGAGATCTAATGGCTTGGCTAGAGGTATATCTGGTTATTGGAACAAGCTATCATCATAGTCTTCTCCCTCCTTCCGGAAGAACCCTCTAGTTGTGAATCTTGCCTTGTATTTATCAATGCTTCCATTCATAAGTCTTTTTCACAATTTCTCACATGCATTGTTCTTCATCATAGCTTCCTTCCATTCCTTATGTTTGACTTCTTCTAGTGGGTTCAAAACATGCTTGTAGTCTTATGATTCTAGGTATAATAGCTGGTTCAATTGGTTGTTCTGACTTTTCTTTCTTTCTTGGAATATTCATGTTCTTCCTCATGTTTCACTTCAATGTTGGAGTCCATGGAATCTTCTATAGATTTTATGCCCTTCCTGAAGGTTCCAACTTCTTTTCATCATAGGAGCATAAATGTAGATGGATAACCAAGGATATTCATGACTTCTTTTCGAAGAAGACTTCTTCTAGAGTCAAATTGAACACATGTTTCTTATCATGGTTGATACTTCTAATGAACATGGACAGATACTTCATAGTCTTCATGGGTTCTTTAATGGATCACATCATTGAAGATTAGCTCACTCCTAATCCCGACTTCATGCCTGAATAAAAAATATGCATGCTCTTCTTTTGGAATTTTTCAATTAGATCCCTCCATCTAAGAGAGTCCATGCTTATGTCTACATCTTTTTTTCTTGATGTGAAGTGTCACAAGTATATTCTAGTTTCCTCTTGATTACTGACTTATTTTTTGTTTGACTCCTTCCAGGTTTGTTCAAGTTTGGTTATGATTGCGTCCCATCACGAAGTTGTTACTTATATACAATTTATAATAGCTTCCACAAGGATTGTCACCAAAGGTAGTCAACGTACTTCATCCTTTTCAAATAAAATGGAAATCCTTATCTTGTTCTTCTCCCATAGGTATTGTTTCATTGATACTAACCATATTATCTTCTAAGAAATAGATACACATGATATGTATGTAAACATGGTATGTGCAAGGACTATGTTACAAAAGAATATTGTTACCATGACTAGTAGAAGAAGTCTGCTTCATCCTGCTTGACTTTCTTTGAGGGTTCCTTTTCTTTGGGAACTGTTGCTTCGTGTGTTTCCTTCCTTTTATTTAACTCAGGACATTGGTTCCTATAGTGACCATATTTTCAACAGTTAGCATTGTATTTTTGACATATCCTTTTCTTGATTTGGTTTCTTCCTTGAGCCAAACTTCTTATTATTCCTGAATTTCTTGAACTTTGTTGTGTAGGCTTGATCATCTTTATTTTGGGAATTCTCTTTTGTGTTAATCCTTGATTCTTCTTCTACACAACAAGTCCAAAGTTCTTCAAATGTGGGATACTTCGTTCTTGTGTTCATGCTTGCGACAAATGCATCCCATGTCTTGGGAAGGCCATTAAGTACTATATTTACTAGTTCCTTTTCTGAAATGATTTCCTCACTAGCTTGTAGTTGATATCTTAATTGAGATATTATTACAAAGTATGATGTTATGTTGTCATCATCATTCATTTTCATATCACGGAACTCATTCTTCAGACTCGTCACTCGTCCCATATTTCTGATTGAGAAGAGGTTAGTTAGGGCATCGTGCATCTTCTTAGATGAGTCAAGATGAGAAATGTAGGGTATCAAATGGTCCTTTACAAATTCCACTATGATTCTCATAACATTGATGTCATTGTCCATGAACTTCTCCATCACTACAACATTCTGAGGTTCCTTCTCTTTTCCCACTTCAAACTGTGGTTCCATGATCTTTCCTTTCACGATATCCAACACATTATTCTTGGCAAGGAAGAGGTTAATCCATGTCTTCCATGCTCTAAATTTAGAATCCCCTTCTAACTTATTTTTTGACTTCATAGAGTAAGTTATGACTGCTTTGACTTGGTCAACTTTTGACTTTGACCAAAGACTCAAACTTGACGCCTTGGCTTGCTGAGAGTACCAATAGGTGCACTAAGCTAGGTCGCACTAGGTTATCCAGGAATTAGGTCAAGTGCTTCACTTAAGGTGCCTCAACACGAGGGTTAGGTTTTATTGTTGCAGCAAGACTTTCACTGCAACTGCAACTGAGCAAATCCTCCCAATCTACCTTCCAATGGTTAGATTTTCCGAAGATAGTGTGGGCCCATAACTTGTTAGAATAATAGGTGTGTCCGTTTCACTGTAGACAATATAGCAATATTGTCACCCAACCATAGGCACAAAGGCCACCCCCGAGCACTTTAACCTTGATAGACAAAATAATTCTGGAAGCAAACCCTAGAACCAATAGCCAACCAAGGTAGCGTACCTCTCTTCAATTATAGTGTAACAAGCAATAAGTCCAAACCATAACCAGGCAGAAAGTCCAACCATAACCAAAAAAACAAGTCACCACTATAGCAGTTGCATCTCTCCTCCAGTCTTGTGCACCACTTGTCCTTATGCAGTTGTGAGAGTGAGTGTGACAAATGAGCTCTAGCGCCCTCTTATTTATAGTCCTCCAAGTGACCTAACTAGGCTGACTTCTACTTCTGGAGGATAATAATTTAATATAAATTATTATCTTGAGCCGACTTGTCTTCTAAGGTTATTTCTTAATCTTGTGGGGTTTCTCTTGCTTCCCGAAATATTCTAGACTCGTCAAAAGTTATTAACCTCCCACAGCTACCATAATATCAACAAAAATTACATTAAAAAAATTATTAATCAATGTTTAATTCCTCTATTTTCCAAATACATGGTCATTTAATTTGGAGGTTATTTTATTTACAAGTCCTTAGAAATCTTTTGAAAACGAGTCTCATTAAAAATAAGAAAAATGTTATATTTCCAACATTTTATTTTCTCATATAATTACAAAGATAATTCATGCCATCTCATTATAATAGGATATATAATTTTAAACTAGAATCTATTAAATAAGAAAAATTAAATTTATTCCCATATAATTTGAAGAACAATTGGAGTGAAATTATTTAAAGAATAATTGGAGGGTGGTGCCCAAGGTAAAGGTCATTTTGAGGATGGTGCCCAAGGTAAAGAACAGTTACTAACAAAACTCAAAGTCATTATAATAATATAATATCACTTACGGGAATTGAATCTGGGTGGGGAAGATAACAATGATTCCTCTCAACCAAGCTTAACACAAACTTAACCCATTTGGCAAACTCTTAAATTTATTTATTTATTTAGAAAGGGATATATCTTTTTTTAATGGCTAGATACTTTCCCACCAAACATATCAGCTTGTCAGATGGTTATGATTTGGGATGTATCAAGTGGTCATTATGTGACCTTTGTCAAGGAGAAGGAACCCAGGCAGTGGGAAGAAGGCTGTGTTGAGATGGAACATCCAGTTTGAATGAATGGTTGCAATCATCTGTGCATGGGTTCATCAAGGTGAGATCAATGTTTTAAAAAACGGTGAACTGGAACCGACCGGTTTGACCGGTTTGTGGTCGACCGGTTCAAACCGGTCAATAAACTGAATCAATCAGCTAGTTTATGACCAAACCGACCGGTGTATGACCAAACCGGTCGGTTTATGACCAAACCGACTGGTTTGTCCCTAAAATCTAAAACCCCCTAAAACCTAAAACCTAAGTAAAGTACATGGCTCATGTTTTCTCATGCAAGTTGGAGTTGTAAGGTGTTTTGGTGTGCAACTGAGGGTTATTTTTCCTTAATAATGCTATTTAAAGAGGTCCCCACCCCCTCCATTTCACCCACCCTAGTAAAAGTGACATTCTCCTTTATCTTTCATTTCATCCTTTTACTTAAATTTTTAACATTACCATTAATTGTTTCAGGATGTTTGAGAGTGGTTCCAACCTCATTGGACTTCATATGGAGAAAGTAGAATTTTAGGTCCCATTCAAAATTCAACAGACTTAATAGTTTTCAGGGTTTCAATATTGACAAGATTGCAATGTTTCCACTGGATTCTATCATGTATGAGGGTATGGAACTGACATTTAATCAAGAGAACCAAGACCTTTATGTACCTTGATGTTGGTGGCATTGATTGTTGAACTCTTTTGTCACAACCCCAGTAAAACTGCACCCTTCACTCAAGTATAAACTCTTCTATTTGTCGTCATGTCAGGTGACTTAGTAGTGTATGTGCACACCAACCTCTGTCTTATATACAGGCAGAGAGAAGAGTGGTTGAAGGGAAAGACAAAGATGAGGGATGTGTTTTCTGATGATATGGGTTTGAACAACAGTGTTGAGTTGGCATTAGCCAACTTGGATCTTACTGAACTAGTGCTAGAGCCGGTCACTTTTGATGATGGTGATCCTCTTGAGGGGTCATCCTCTAGAGTCCACATCAACAAATGCACAGATTGCATTGGATATAGGGGAGGAGGATGGAGGAGAGAGTAGTGGTAGTGATGTCAATCTTGATGATTATGACATGGAGGACCACTGACAGTCACGACTCATGAGCTATGAGATTCTTCCATCTACAGTTCTAGTATCTACCCTATGGTTATTTTGTATTTGTCATTAGCATTTCCACCTATAGTATCAGTGACTCTAACTTAGTATGTTATTTGATGTTGTAGAGGCCATTTAGAGCCTCCTTGATTATGTATTTATGTTCTGATCTCTAGATATGTATTGCACTTGGTGTTGTTTTGATATATTCATGAGCATACTTTGGATATGTTGTCTGTAATTGTCTCTAATGCTTTGGAAACATGATTTAAAATCTTAAAAATATATTTTTTTCATTAAAATTTAAATGTTTTATGTTTTTTTTTAAAAACCGGTTATTGAAAGCGGTTGTACTAATTCATTACCGGTTCCGGTTCCGGTTCAAGTTGGACCCTTGACCGGTTCCGGTTTTTAAAACATTGGGTGAGATGTATTGTTTTTAGTTTTGTATGTCAACCACGGGGTGGCTTTTAATGGGTTGCTTTGGTTTTGATTGATGGACATATGGGGATTGATTCCTGCAATCTTCTAGATTGTGCGGCCTAGTTGTTAACAGTGGTTCGAGCTATGGAGGCTAAGACTCTGGGACCTATGAAGATAAGCCGTGGTTTCAGTGCTCTTAGAGGTCACCCTATTCTTAAATTAAAAAATGCCAAGGGCCCGTTGGAGTTTAAAGAATGTGTATATCATCTTGCAATTGGTGAGCTCTTCACCCTTCATGAATTCCAAATTACACAACTCTTGTTGTAGGTTCATGGAGGATATGCCCTGTCATTATTCATATCATAGACCTTGAAAGGCAAAAAAATCATCATATCCATGGCCATTGCTTAATTCATCTTCTGATCTATTGTCCAAAATAGACTGACACGTGATATCTAATTCATCAGAGGTTAAGCTATCATCATCGCTCTCAAGCATAGGTATAACCAAAATTTTTAAGTCTTATTCCAAAATATTCATTCAATCCTTTTTAGGTAGCAATTCATTTCAGTTATAGTTGGCCTCCAATCCCGATTTGCATTTACCATGTCATACAGCCTGTGATTTTCATGGTTATATATACAAAGTACGATTTATACTGTAAATCATCTGGAGAAGTTAAGGCAATGTGAATTATATGGTCATTACAATCCCAAAGTTTCAGATGTTATGTGATCTCTCGATAGAAAACATCCAAGAAAAAATATCTCAACCGGATCTTAGCCCGATGGAAACGATCTATCTTGAATTCATGTGATTGAATTACACACTTCAAACACATCAACGCCCTACATTGAATCCATCTCTGATACAAAGAGTACTACACTGATGGACTCTGAGCATACGAGTGAAGCATGCTAACAAACTCGTCGTTAGAGTGCCTTTTTAAAAATCCAATCTCAAAGCTTTCACAATCTATTATGCCTCGCTCAAAGGTTGCCAAAATCTGCAATAATTTTGACATCATTAAGCTACGCAAAGCTTGCTTGATTAGTGCAGCGTTGAACATTCCTTCTAGAGGATGGCAACTGGATTCAATGGAATGCAGTACTTCGTCCTTTTGTTTTTATAATAAAAATAATTTATTTTAATGGTTATGATCTAGCAGCAAAATATTAAAGTGATGTCTGAAACCTTTGTTTATTTTATTTATTTTTAATAATAATAATAATAGCAATCTGTTAAATTTTTGGTTTTTCTAGACACCGAATTGATGAAGTATCTTTGTTTGTTTATAAGACAATGGGACTCTCTCCATATAAAGATTTGACTCGGTAGTTTATGGAAGTATATATACCCTATTCTCTTCATATTTGAATCTATGATATGTAAGAAGAAACACACATTCTTAACCATCAAGCCTACTCAAAGTAAGCAAGTTAACACAAGTATTTCTTAACCATTAATGCTACTCAAAGTAAACAAATATTACATATTAGTCTACTAACACATGTGTGTGTCAATCTACAAGGTGTTAGAACATAACATATGGCTCCTATATAACATTAAAATACATCAAGGTGTTAGGACATAACATATGGCTCCTATATAACATTAAAATACATACTTTTGAAATGTCGGAATAAATAAACACTTCCATCAGCTCCAAGAAAGAATCTAGAAGTGTTTACCTTTGTTTATCTTGACAAAATGATACAAATCAAACTTAAACACCTTTACTTTCATTGTTAGGAAATGAACTCCATCCATCTAGGCCTCAGGCACTAAAAATAACCAATCCCCGACCTACATATACATTGAATAACCACCAAGCATATGATAACATATCAATGTACATAATATTACAACGAGAAGAATCAATAGAGAACCTTTTCAAGGAGCTTGTATTGTCGATTAATTGCCTTGGATGCATTGCAACGAAGTTTATTTTTGGCGATATTCCTCTGCCTATCCAATGCCTTGTTCTTATCAAAAGCATGACTACAACATTCTTTCTTTGACCCCTTGTTGCACCTCCACTTTTCAAACCATTTTCTTCCTTGCAATTCCCATTTGTATTCCAATGTTTACCCAAGTGCCCTAATTTTAATGTATTTTCCTCCTTCACTCAACGAAGGCCTTGCGTTTGCACCACCTTAACATTGCCATTGTTGCACTTGAATTAGTTTTTTATCACTCTTGCAATGCTACTTATCACTATTTACATCTTCATTATCCCTTCGAGCTTGGGACCATGTCATATATACCTTGGAGGTTGGACACTTGGCTTTAGAATGCTTGGGTTGAGGAGAATACTTCATGGAGGTTGGTAATGGGCCCTAAGACATGTTGAGGAGCATTGGAGCTTAGCGACCACATTGATACACGAGAGGAGCATCAGTCACATGAGAGGCCATGTAGCACCTTGCATAAGAACACTTGGACAATGTATCATTGTGGAAGAGGGAGCATTGGACTAACAACTTGTTGAACTGCATGCCACCTTGGAAGGGTGTTGAGGCCAAGATTATGACTTTGAGGCCATTTCACTTTGGGGATTGTATAAACTCTAGTTCAACATGTGTCCTCGTATTGTAGAGCACTCCATGTGGGGTTGCCTTTTATGTTAGCCTTCCTCAACTACTCACCATTTGTACTCTTATTTGTACTTGTCTTGGAGATGAGGAAACCCTAACAATTAGACACTAGGGTTCATGAAACCCTAGGAAAAGATAAGGGGAAAGAGAGATGTCTTGAATGTTCTTAGAGAGATCGTGCTTGTGTGATGTTAGAGAAGAAGATTATGTTAATGTTGATGATGGTTCTCATGGCTCTTGTTGTAGCACTAGGGTTTCCACCCAAGTAGAAGACATGGGGAGTGGAGCTAATGCCTTGCATGTTTTTGGAGCTTTGTTCTTATGGGATGTAAGGCTAGGGCAAGATCATGGAGTTCTTGTATTCTTGATGATCCATAGAGGTCTTGATGCTTGTGATAATGCAAGAATGGAAGACCTAGCACTAGACCCGAGATGGACATGTAGATTTAGAGGCTAGCACTAGAGTTGTCTTACCATGTACTTGTGTGATGCAACATGGCTAGGGTTTGCAAACCCTAAGCAGGACAACCATGTTAGTATGGAGAGCTTGTGTGGCACAAGCTTGCTGTTGAAGCCAAGGAGGACTTGTCCATGCTGATGCTTTCTTGTTGTAGATCTTTGGTGGTGGCTAGGGTTTTCATTATTTCCCTAGATAGGGTTTTGGAGAGCTTGAAATATTTTTACTTTATGATAAAGTTGTGGTATGTACATGTACTATATTCTTATACATATATATGAAGGTGCAGATTTAATTTTCAGCTTTCCTTGTTTTCTTGATTGGGTAATTTCCAGCACTTGTCACGAAGTTGCAGATTTGATTTTCAGCTTTCCTTGTTTTTTTGATTGGGTAATTTCCGGCACTTATTATTCATGATGATTTGACATATTAAGGTCTGAAATTGCTGAGTGATTTGACAATCATATTGAAGAAAATAAAACAAAATTACTGCTATAAATCTGCAGTAATTAACATGATTTTAAATCTGGTTTGTGCTTGGAAAAGTGTGCTAACAATTGTCCCACTGGCTTGATGATGAGCTCGTAGTCTAGCAACAACTCCACTCAGAAGATAGCACAAGCCATGGTATACCCCTAGAAGCATGAGACACTGCAGTGATTCATGATTGTTTGTTACTGTGAGTTGTACAGAGCCAATAACGCAATCAATAAACAAAGTTTTTGTTTTAGATTCTATTGATTTCCTCCAACACTTGCGTTTGTGGTCAGGCTGCACCCATGCCTTCTATCAATTGCACCACCAAAGCCATGACTTGTTGAACATCGATAGGATAAGACACATGGAGTTGATGAACAGAATTTGACAAGTTGAATTGATTCAACCTGTAACCTGTTTATGCAACGCGGATGGGGTTATGTTAGTAGAATGCAAGTTGTCCTCAATTTCTTTCATTTGTGATGATTATCCATAGCAGCATCAATGATGTGTAGCTCATGTTACTAGACATGAGGGTGTAGCTTGGACTGGGTCCCTACCCTGCATTACTAAATATGAACCATTGAGAGATCTGTGGTCACCCACCATCCAAAAGAAAACACTCATATGGTTCTGCAGCATATCCACTCATATTCCCTTTCCCCTTCCCCTACTTCAGTGTGGGCTAGTTATATACACTACATTATGTAAGATAAAAGGATCAAATTTATTTTCTCATATAACTTAAATGATAATTGGGATGATATAGTTACACTAGTATAGATTCATCTTAACCCTAGACCTATTAAATGAGAGGGATTAGAAAGACACAAAGCTGTAAATCTCTTTGTGCTTAAAGGATTTGGGATTAAGATAGATCTATGCTAGTTTGTTTTATTATTATAGAGGCTCTTTTACATTATGGTAATTAATAGTTTGCTTTTGTTTTCTTATTGATATTATGAACCTTTTTTTGTTTTTATTTTGGTTTATAAGTATTACATACAGATGAAGATGTAACATGTAACATTCATTTACACTATAGTGCACCTCGCTTCTCATGATGCCTCACAAGTATTCCTTGGCTAGAAAGGCTACAATCTGGGACTTTTCCATTTGATACTTGATTGACTAGCTTTGGCACTGCTGTAATGGAAACTCTGCTCCTAGTCTTGAGACTAGCAATATTACAGACAAAATTAATAATAGGCTCTGCGTACCATGCACTAAAGGCAGTGGTACATAGAATTAGGGTCATTTCACACATGCTACTTATTTAACATAGGTTGTTTAGTTAAGTTTCAAATACATTCTTTTGAATTTCATACAGAATTCTATTTCAGATAATTCAACTATTTTTTGCTAAAACCTACAAAAACTTGTATATCTGAGTACATTGAAATGTACTTCAAGATTTTATTTGTTTGCGATTTGTGAAAGTAACGTCATTGAGATAGCTTTGCTGAAAAATGTTTTATTCTAATTTATTCAAGCATATAAGCCAGTGCAAACAAATTGGCCCTTGAATTTATTAGCAATTACCATAATGGTTGGTTTCTGACAAAGACAATATGCATTCATACAGTTTCTTAAACTGTAATTAATTAATGCTACAGATTTAATAAATTAACCAAGGCAGTGTTTTCATCAAAATTATGTGTAATCCGTCAAGCACCTACAAATGGATCATAAAATCCTTTCAACACATACCATCTAGATGCTACATATGTAGAGAGTGAGGCAGCTAACTCAATATTACCATGCAAACAATAGGAAACATTGTGTTCTACATACCTTAATCAACCATTGTATTGGAATAATGTAGGAAAAGCTTACATAAGCAAAATTTTGACAAATATTAGATGCTGAATAATACAAAGCACAAACTCACACAAATAGATATAACAGTAAATCCCAGAAGACAGTAATATTAAAACAAGATAACTTCCAGATGAGAAGGGATATTCTTATATCGTCTCGCTCTAAATGTGTATAGATTACCTCTGTGCACATACCCTATATTAAGGAATCCCACAGAACAATCATCCTACAACAAGACAACACCCAAATCATGAGTTTCCTCCATAATCTCTGCATCTCCATGTGTATATTCGTGGATACTTACTCCATATCTCTTTCTATACCTGTTTGCATGTACCCACATGCTTTTTATAGAATATCTCTCAAGTCTACATGCGTGCTCTCTCTCATACATACAGTATGATAGTAATGGCAGATATTTTATAATGTTTTAAATGGCTAGAAAAACATGATGGTAAAAATTAGAAATTCCTGATAGATTAAGAAACCCGATTCCATCCCATGGAATAAATACATCCATAGATTTTCTCTATGTTACAGAACTTTGAGATTTGGATCCGAAGTGTATGACTTTGCAATTTTAACTGCATTTTTCCTATAATATCAAAATCTTCTTTAACAGCATGTTTATACAATGAAACAACTGTGTCCCCTGATGAATAGGCCACTATAACTGAACTTTTACAAATTTGCAATAATTTAGTATGTAGGCCTCTATATACCCCTTTAACATGTAATTAATGTCCACAACGTAACAAAAGAATATATTACAGCGCCGAGGTACAGGAAAATCAAGAAAAATTCAATGATTCTACACCAGCAAGTTATAGTTAGTAATTGCTACTTCCAAACCTTGACTGCACCATCCCGGCTGCTAGAAATCAAAAGCCTCTGGTTTAGCTGGACTGATGCCATTGATAGGATGCAATCACGGTGACAACCTACAGAGTCAGTTGCAGAAGCTTCAAGGCTTGCCTTTGATGTCAACTTGGATTGCCTGTTCACCTCCTGTTGCAGAAGCATACAACCAATTCAGCAAACATTGTGAGCACCCTTTTAGAACTATATTGAACAAATAAACTATAATTCTCCACCAAATATGACTTATCTTGTACTTACCTGAATAACTTGTACCCCTTGAATGGATCTCATATCATAAATTTCCTTCTCTGCCACGTTCTTTGTAGATGGTCCGCAGACACAGTAGCTGCGGTCAGGACTGTAACATGAACGAGGGACCCATCATTATCAGTATTCTTCGCTTGAGGAAACATATTTGATCGTGATAGAACTAGTAATTATGACAATAATTTTATTTTTTGATGAAATGCAAAAGCAAAGGGAAAAATAATTGCTTGCATTCCCAAGCTATACAGATTCAGGTGTAAATATTTTTGTGAGGTGTGAACACTGAATACAACCCAGTTTGTCAGCATACTGTGGAGTTGAAAATAAAAAACACAACCACAATTTGTAAACCCCTGATTTGTCTAAAGACATAATTAGATTGTATTACTATCTATAACTGATGTCTTTTGGGCAAATATAAATTAATCTTCGTTGGCAAGTGCTGCTAGATATCATGCATTACAACCTATGGTTCAAGATTCAAATTCATTGGGATACAATAACTCGTTTTCCAATTATTGATTGATATATATAGTCAACTTGGAGCTACTGGAGCCAGATCCACAAGACCAGTGGTCATCAATACATAAAATTGGAAAAAAGTGACAAGCATTAAAAAACTGAAATTTTTGCATTTAAATTTAAATATAAACTAACAGCAGCCACTGGAAGTTTTTTCCCTCAAAACATACTATAAGTTTCTTCTCTCTCCCATAATTGCAAACAGCAGCTTACAATGTGCAGAATGAATCCTGATTTTCACCCTTAAAGGTCTATTTTTAGGCTTGGCTATTTTTTAAAAAAGTTAAATTTTTGGCAAATTTCTTTTTGGTGATTAAACTACTGGAAAAAATCACAGATTTATCCAGATTAATTGGTGATATTTTCCCACTGCACAAGGCCGTTGGCTATGTTTGACAATTATGTGGTAACTAACTATTGGAGTCTTGCCCTTCAGGACAAGGTTCTCAGATGATGACAAGAGTAATGAGAATGTAAACAGTAAAACAACCACCATTATTTTCTATTAAGATGCAATGTGGTAGGCAACCACGACTCTTTACAAAAGAATGCCTCTATCCACCAGATGACCTGACCAAATGCTTTAAACTTGAGCTCACTATGTAACTAGTATCTTCAATGAATGGAACTGTCCCTTAAACCTAACATTTGGTTTATATGATAAGCCTAAGAGTCTGGTAAAAATCCCACTGCATGGCTAGACGAGGAGCATCCTAGCATTTCTAATTGATCAATGGATTCCACCTTAAACTTGCTACATACTTATTTTGTCACAACCCTTCACATGAAATGCTCCCACAAGTACAGATTACACCAGTTAAAGGGACTGCTTTTGCAGGAGTTGCACTCGCACTCCCACTTGTGTATTGACTCTGATGTACCTAGCAGTCCCTTTGACCTATTTTTGGTCACTCATTTGGACATTAATAAAATTACCTTATCAGAGAGATCAACCTCTCAAGCATAAGTATTTCATAGAACCCAATTTTGGTATATCTTGAACCCATCCGAATCAAGAGAGTTTTCTTTTGCTCTACAAAACCACATTCTAACACTATCTTTTAAAAACCTGGATTCCACAGCTCAGGATAACTCGTTGGAATTATAGAGATCAACCCCTCAAGCACGAGTCTTGCACAGAACTCAATTTCAGTATATCTTGAACTCATCCCAAGATAGAGTTTTATTTTTCTCTACAAATGACATTCTGACACTATCTTTTTAAAAGCTGGATTGCACATCTAAGGAAAACTTGTTGGAATTATTGGTGTAATTTGTACATGTGGCCATGGTCCATTCATATGTCTCATCAGTGTACTTGTAATCATGACTAAGGCCATACTTTATTCTTTAATTGTATAATGTATTACTAGGAGTGGCTAAGGACAACCTGGTCAACTTTGGCTTCAAAACCCTCTTGGGGAGTGTGCCCCACTTATGTGGGGCCATAACTGCTCTTGGGAGGACAGCCTACTTAAGTTGTGTATAAATACACAACTCAAACCTCATTTGTAAATCATCATTTTCAATCATTGAGCTAAGGCTCTCTGATACAAGTGTTTTTAGAGCCCATGGGCACTAAATCTTTGGCATTCTCTTGTGGTTGACATATTCTCTTTTATGTGCATTTGTGCATCTCATGTATAATACACTCATGCTTGGACAACTTTCTCTTTGTAGCGCACTTTTGGTTCAGCCCTGTTACCCACCAAGTTGCACTAGGATGGACTTGCAGTTGAGCTGCTAAAGATTGAACAAATACTTGTTCAAAATTAAGAGTTCAGAAGTCCAGCTAGCCAAAATGGCCCTTTTCTACCCTTTTACCGCATTTCCATACCCCTAAGGGAAATAGTAATAAGATGAATTTATCATGATAAACTTGTAAAAGGCTTAGCCTCCTAAGACTTAATCATGAGTGCATCACTCTAGAGTGTTCTTTTTTTTACTAATTTTTTAAGCGAGTTATAATTTTTGAGATTTTTCACTCATTTCCTCCAAAGTTGGAGTGTGTAGTATGTACTAATGGTTAGGCTTTAGCTTGGTTATCTAAGTCTAGTGTCTAATGTAAATTACCATGGTAATCATCCTTCTAGAGTCTCATGGAAATGCGCTAAGTACCCCTTAGGTTTTTTAATGTTTTATGCAAATAAAAAAAAATCCCGCAAAAACGGGATATTTTAATTGCAAATAATGCCTTGGGGGTAAGGAATTTTCTAGGAGTCATTATATGCCTTGGGGGTATTCATTTTATGTAACATAAATAAATATATAATGATAATAATAATAAATAATAATTAATAATTAATAATGAAGAGTCGTGACATCCTAATTAAAGGACGTGTCTCTTCATAAGTAATATCATCTCATAACTTGTTCAATATTCATATTATTACTATCATATATGGATTTCTATGTACTATCCTATTTATATTGGATATTCTTTGTGTGAGCGAAATTAGTTCGTCTCATTTGGTATCAAAACTTCGTTACTGATCCTGGCCATTGGCCATATAGGCTTCTAGCCACACTGAAAAATCTTCAAAGTTTCTCTGACCTTCGGATCATATTGACCACAAGTGGCCATTGAACATTCATCACACAAGTTTACGTGAAGGAAGGAATTATTCCGCTGCACATTAGAAGAACGGAAACATTAAAAATAAAAATATGCCAATGCAAATACAGTGATAATAAAAATAACAAAATATTACTAGACTGTGAAATATCATTTCAGCTTCAAAAGTTGAAGAAATTAGGAAAAAAAAACAAAAAGAATGGGTTTTCTTAAAGGCACGTGAACAAATATAAATGCACACCGAGAAAAGGTAAGAAAAGGTGATTTAAAAAAAAAGTTCCAAAGAAATGGAAAAGTGAATATTTTATTTTACCTTTGGAGATTTACCGACCCATGGTTTTGGAAGTATAAATGCACACCAAGAAAAGGTAAGAAAAGGTGATTTAAAAAAAAAAAGTTCCAAAGAAGTGGAAAAGTGAATATTTTATTCTACCTTTGGAGATTTACCGACCCATGGTTTTGGAAGTATTCCATACCGTGTGTGTGTATTTATTTATAAAGAACTATAACACACCAAGAAAAGGTAAGAAAAGGTGATTTGAAAAAAAAAAGTTCCAAAGAACTGGAAAAGTGAATATTTTATTTTACCTTTGGAGATTTACCGACCCATGGTTTTGGAAGTATTCCATACCATATATGTGTGTGTATGTGTGTGTGTGTGTATTTATTTATAAAGAACTATAACATAGGGTCGTGTTTCTTGAGCCCTAGCCACCACTAACAAATAGTCAAGAATAAAAAATGAGTTTTTAAAGTCTCCTAAGATATTTAAAATTTTTAATTGGTGAAGTATTTATAAGTGGAAAAAGAAAGTATATAGAAAAGGATTTTAAGAATATTAAAAAGGAAAGTGATAAAGTTCAAAGACTTATTATTAAATTTTATTTGAGGATCTTTTGCATTCATTACATTTATGCATTTACTTACTTTCGAAGAAGTACAAAGTGAACTATGACAACTACAAATAATCCTACATTTTTGGCAAAATATCCATTTTATGCAATGGTGTTTAATTTTCAAGAATCCTTTAGAAATCAAAATTTTAATTGCACAAATTGTGGAAAACCATTTATTCTAACAAAATATCAAAATGACTACAAGAAATTGGAAGACGAACTAGCATATTATAAAGAGACCAATAGAAATTTACAAAATGAAGTTGTCATGGAGAAACTTAAGAGTAAATTGTATTCTTTCCAAGCAAAACGTAATGAGGAGTTGCATGCACAAATTAAAGACGAGAGAAAAAAACATGACAAGACCTTACTAGAAGGAAATCAAGAAATCTCTCACTTAAAAGATCAAAATCAGAAGTTAGAACAAGCTAATCAAAATCTTATTAAGAAATTATCAGAGAAAGATGAAGAGAATTGTTGTTTAAAGAACCATAATCAAAGTTTGGTTGCACAAATCAAGAAGTTGAAGAATGAGAAGAAATGACAAAAGGAAAGGTTAGAACAATTTACCAGTAAAGAGGCAATGACCAATGAAGAAACAATGCCTGAACCTATTGAAATTGAGAAGTTTCTAGTTAAAAAAATCCAGACCTCAGAGAAGGGAATAAACACAGATCTAGTTGAATTACCAATAGTATCAAGAGTTGAAGAGATATCCAACAAACAAGATTCAAAAGAGATTCATGTGCCTTTTCATCATCCGAATCACAAGAGTTGTCACGACCAACAACAAAGTCAAGAGGAATATGAACAATGTTCTTCTTACCGACAACTAAACTACAACATTGTAAAGGAACAAATACAAAATCGACAACTTGTATGGAAACCTAAAATGAGCAGAACAATCAATAATAATCAAACAGTTCTAATGAAGGTAGATTTGGGATGGATCACTCCCCAGGAGATGAAACACATCAGTTTGGGAATTCGAAGGTTACATCATCTTGTTTCGTCGAGTATCACAACTACAAGCACAAATGATCGTGAGAAGACAATGCGAGACAGAGCAAAAGTTAAGGGGAAGCCTTCAATAATTATGCTTTGAGGACAAAGCATTTTTAAGGGGAAGGCAATGTAACATAAATAAATATATAATGATAATAATAATAAATAATAATTAATAATTAATAATGAAGAGTCATGACATCCTAATGAAAGGACACGTCTCTTCATAAAAGGGCACCCATGTGTGGGTATATAAGGCCATTATTTCTCATTGTCATTATTCATATGACTACCCCCAATACCCCCAATGCATATAATGACTCCTAGAAAACAAATACCCCCAAGGCATATAAGGAGGCCATACGAAATTTTTTGGAAACCCTAGGAGGGTCGTACGGTTCTGCAGAAGAGGAGGGATGAGTGGTAAAAGCTTGTAGCTTGTGCAATGGGTTCTTCAAGACCTATTCTCTGATACCATGTTGATTTTTCAATGTATTAGGTTAAGCATAAAGTTCATTCCATTTTATCATTTAACCATAACCATAAATGCTGCAGCAACCAAGATCACAAGAAGAAGCACCATGCACAAGAACACAAAATGTATCCTGGGAAACCCTTCTCAACAAGGGAAGAAAACCTAGCCAAATCCTTTGCTATATTCTTCAAGAGAAAGAGCTTCACCACCAAGAAAGACCTAGCACACAAGAGGGTGCTCAAACCCTAGAACTCTAGCGCCCAAGAGAGGTGCGCACCTTTTCCCAAAGAAGTGTACTTGCTGAAATTTCCAAACTCATAAGAAAGATATGATTCCACAATGGGGAATTTCTCTTTACTTCTATTTGACTTGTCCTATCAACTGAAGTGTCTATTGGCTCAACATGGCCGACCTCTCTAAGTCATATTATAATTATTATAATTAATATTATCCAGATTAATTATCTTTTACATTTATTATTAATCACATTAAGGTAGGGCCGACCTGTACCCTTTACATAACAATTAGGGTTACAGGCAAGTCTGACTCTTGAACAATATATAGCAAAGGATCTGGTACACCCACTAGTGCTCATCCACTAGGGGCACATCCATAGGGATGCCATATCTTCGGTTCACTGCATTACACAGAAGAACCAAATCTTCACACATTCACCTGTGCTCATCCATAGGCACGTCCACTCTACAGATCTTCTTTCTCACTGCCTCACACAGGAGAATCATCTGGAGTCTTCTCGTCAACACTGCTACTTAGAGGAGGCTAATACATCATCTTCATTTTTGTTCACATGATGATGGACTTAACACTTTGGCATGTCACACGTTCACCTTGTGCTCAGCCATAGGCAC
The DNA here is from genome assembly GCA_032191745.1 of Picea mariana. Classification (NCBI taxonomy): domain Eukaryota; kingdom Viridiplantae; phylum Streptophyta; class Pinopsida; order Pinales; family Pinaceae; genus Picea; species Picea mariana. The sequence continues at coordinate 108,545 of JASDQU010736620.1, forward strand.
GTCTAACTCAACAGATCGCCTTTCCCACGGAATAATCATCAGGAGTTCTTCTGAACTCTTTGAATGGAGAAGGTCATCTCTACGTTCCTAGCTCTATCTTAGGCAGGAACCACATACCCTTCTTAGGGACTTTCTCTCAGGTTTGTAACCTGAGAGAAAGACTTACATAGCTGCAATGATCCACACCTCACAGGTTTGTAAGCTGGAGAATGTCTCACATAGCTGCAATCATCAACACTCCCTCTCAGCTAGGGAGGCATTCTTCGTCATGTCAAGTCTCATACGGATGTACTCTGAATTTTTTTTTTGGCTGGAGTCATCAATACTCCCTCTCAACTAGGAAGGCATTTTTCACCAAGCTAGTCTGATGCAGATGTTTGTAATCTGCTCATGTGTAGGAAGGTACTGCATGTGTACGATTTTCCTTTGCATCATATCTCTGACATAAGGATATTTCATCTCATCATGTTTCGATCCATTAGGAAACACTAGTTTCTCAAGGAGCTTTACACACGACTCTTGGTTATCATCATAGGATCCATCTCATAGTCAAGTAAATCTGTTAGGAGCTTGTGAAGCCATATTGCTTCGCACACTTGATGCTATATGCTCTGCCTCTGTGGTGCTCAAGGCCACAGAGTTTTGTTTCCTGCTGCATCAGGAAACCATGGAAAAACTTCATGGTAGAACAATAATCGGATGTGTTCTTTCGGTCCACTATACTTTCTGCTCAATCTGAATCGAATATCACAGGCCATATCCAATTGTGCCTCGTATATATCTCAATACATGTTTTGTTGTTGTCTAGTGATTCTGTCTCGGTTGACTCATGTAATGACTAAACACATTCACTGCATGGCATGAATCAAGTGTCTTATCATAGATGGCTCCCTCTGTTTGTGAGAAACCTCTGGCTATAGATCTCGCTTTGTATTTCTCAACACTTCCATCAACTGCATGTATGATCTTATAGATCCACTTGGAAGTTACCACAGACTTTCCTTCTGGTCCCTAAATATTATCTTATACATCATTCTTTAAGATATACTGGTATTCTTCTATTATGGCATCTTGTCATACCTGTTCTCCCGTTGCTTCTCTAAGACAAGGACGCTCAACATCAATAAGGTGGATCATGACTGAAGGATAGCTCGAAAATCTCTATTGCTTTCTCGGTATGTGCCTTGAGAGGCTTGTATGTTTCTCTGCCTCTTGCAGAGTGAGCCTAGGTGGGGCTTTTGTGCCCTACTGCAAGATCTCTTGAACATATCAACTGGAACAACTAGATCAACTGGAGTATTGTCTGTCTCCTTTTGAATTGTTGAAGAGGGAGAAGGTATTTGTCCCACTGTCAATCTCCATCTGAGATTTTCTGGATCTTTAAAAGGCTTTCTCTTTTACAGAGACAACGCTTCTGCTTGTTCTTGTATGATGAACAAATTAAATATGGTTTGGAATCCCGTACCAGGGATAATGGTCCAAATCTTTGAGAGCTCCTGTACTAGTAATAATATTCTTCACTTATTTGAAAATGCAATCAACTATAAGAATAGAGATCAAGTGATTTACCTAGTTGTAGTCATGTCTTTTAGAGGAAGTACTTCTCCTCTCTCTTCTCTTCACTCTTTTGAGGTGGATCTGGATCAATGTCAGCGGTGGAAGCATATTGTCTTCCCTTCTTCCTGGTTGGACAGTTTCTTGCAATGTGTCCATACTTGTCACATCTGAAGCACTGAATTTCTGAAACATCTCTTCTTTGATATCCTCGATTGGATGAAGACTTTTCACCTTTAAATATTTGACTGAAATTTCTTTTGAATTTTCCTCCCTTCTTTGTATGAAGTGCAAGAGCATGATTTTCTTCCGAGGAATCTTCCACTCCTCTATTTCTAAGTCTAAGTTCTTCTTGAGTGCAGTCTGTCCATAGACACTCAAAGGTTGGTAGAGCTTCCCTTCCATTGATACTCTGAATGAAAGGCTCCCATGATTTTGGAAGATTCTGGAGAGTGGTTAAGACCAGTTCTCTATCAGACATGATTTCCCCAATGGTCTCTAGTTGTTCTTTAATCTCTTATAACTTCATAAAGAAGAGTGCAACTATGTCATCCTTCGTCATCTTGGTACTTTGAAGTTGGCTCTTTAAGGTAAGAGCTCTGAGAGTGTTGTCACTTTCAAACATTCCTTTTAAGGTTTTATACATATCATAGGTTGTCTTCAGATTGGCAATACAGGGAAAGAGGTGATCTCTTACTAAGTAGATGATTATTTTTCTTGCTTTGACATCTTCTTCTTTTCTATACCTGTAGTTGTGTCTGGTAGAGTTTTAGTTGTTACATCCAAGAGGTCATCTTCTTCAAGAGTGACTAGAAGCTTTGATTTCCAGGGGTTGAAGTTGCTTGCTCCATCAAGCTTATCTTCTACTAATGTTTTGTTCTACATTTGATTGGTTTCTTCTAATACTTGTCGACTGGATTTTGAAAAACTAATGATTAGGTTGAATTAGCAACCTTGGATTATTTTGGACTTATGGCTGCCAATAATCAATTTGGTAGTATCACAGAGATGCTTGCTGATTCAAGAAAACGTTTCTTCAGAAACCCAGAATTAATATTCTGCAGGAATTTTCGACACCCTAGAAACCCTAGGTCCAAAAATCAAAATTTCTCGAAATTTCGTTTTGAGAGCTTTTGGAGATGCGCTGGAAGAGGCCATACTCTTCTATGCCAAAACTAGCCCCAGCGTCCAAGTATTAAGGGTTGAATCACCACTGAAAAAAGGAGGTTGTACGGAATTTTCTGGAAACCTTAGGAGGGTCGTACGGTTTTGCAGAAGAGGAGGGATGACTGGTAAAAGCTTGTAGCTTGTGTAATGGGTTCTTCAAGACCTATGCTCTAATACCATGTTGATTTTTCAATGTATTAGGTTAAGCATGAAGTTCATTCCATTTTATCATTTAACCATAACCATAAATGCTGCAGCAACCAAGATCACAAGAAGAAGCACCATGCACAAGAACACAAAATGTATCCTGGGAAACCCTTCTCAACAAGGGAAGAAAACCCAGCCAAATCCTT